>JAYJMJ010000411.1:3925619-3935818 GCA_036873875.1 Laminaria ephemera | reverse complement strand
GGGGGGGGCGAAATCAGTATCGCAGAAACGTAGAGCATGAAAATCATACAGCTTAGTGCAGCAGTATGAGGACCTAGAATAACTAGGACGAAACAACAAAATAAAACAAAAACGAACACACTGCCCTGTGCCACAATACGAGCAGCCATATTACCCAGGTCGCCTCCCGGCTCTGAGCGAGGGGGGAGCAGACAGGACGAAAAAACAAGCATGCAAAGAACAAAACAAAAACCCCGGATCCGACCCATAACCAGAATTAATCGAAGGATAACGTACAAGAAACCCCCGACCCACACAACCCAGGAAAACGGAAAAACTATCGAGTGCAGCGGCGACGCGAAAATCAGCTAATCACGGCCGCACCTCGAGATTGATCTACGTTGCACTGGACCCCCTGTGCAAACGCGTTAGCTTGATGTACTTGCAGACACCAAGAGCCTCGTACAGCTCCTGTTGAAGTCGTGCATCTCGCCGGACAAAAAGGAAGCTTGGTCGACCCCGGGTCATCCAAAATCGCACTAAATATACTCCATCCGTAATCGTACGTGCGCTGACTTTCCCAAGCCACCGCTAACCATCGTCGTCCGTGTACCAAAACTGAGCTCCGTTGGGCAGTACCGTAGCACGGTAGCGGCAAAGCCAGTCCGCGCGTGCGACGCAGCCGTAGCCGGGTGCCTGAAAACGCTCGCCGATACTCCGAGAAAGTTCCCGTTGTGCCGCACCAATGCGTGTCCGACGGAACATGCGGTTGGTTTGGCGGTGCTGCTTCGGAGTTCCGGTCGAGTAGCGCAAAATATGGCGGAGAGAGGGCTGGAGGCCTATTTCCTTCTCCCAGGACGGTCTAGAAAGGCCCGTCCAATGCGTCTCGTACATCACCGCGATGACCCCACCTCGACCACGAACCAACTGGTGGCCGGTGATGCCATTTCGAGTCGTTGAAGGGGAGTTGGACTGTCATTTTGGGTGAAGTGGTACGGGGGAGGTTCTTGAAGAAGTTGTTGGGTACATATTGCGTCAACTCCGATGGTAAATACTTCGACATACACCGTTGTCGTGAGGGTTGGCACAATGCTTGCAGCGTTTTACCGAAACGCACCAGTGGACACCCGTGCCGGGCATGTCGGGAGGTAAATCCAAGTATAGGAGTTTAGCTCCTAGGGGGGAACCGTCCGGGGTGTCAACTGCAAGGATTTTGTAGAGGCCCGTCCAGTTAAATGCAAGCTTGGCCTTGAGGACCTTGGCGTCCTTGTCAGCCTTCGCGTCTTGGCGGATGACAGCAGCCGAATTATATCCCCACGGCCAACTGCCTACGACGAATTAGGGAACCGGGCGCAGTGCGTAGGAAAAGACAGAGTTTCGGCGATTCACGCGTGAAACAGTGAGGGCGTGGTGGTCGCGGACGATATCGTTCGCTCGCTGCTGGCGTTTGGTCGCCAGGTCGCAATAGGCACGGTGGTCGCGGGTCACACTCTGCTGTCCTGCTACCCCAGCGCGTTCAAAAAGCGTGAGGGGGAGGGGTGGAAGCTGACCCATGTGGATCTCGTGGGCGGCCAAACCCGTGGCGGCGCTAACGGAATTGTTGTAAGCAAATTCGATGTGAGGGGGCTTCCCAGTTATCTTGGCGCTCATTTACGACCTGGCCAGCATCTGGGCCATCGTGTGGTTTACACGCTCCACCCCGTCATTTCTCTCGGGATGGTAGGAGCTGGTGGTGAGCTTACGAACTCCCAGTAGCATGTAGACAGCGTGCGAAAGCTTCAAGCAAAACTGGAGGCCGTTGTCCGAAACTAAGCGGCGCGGGCACCCCCAGCGGGGGATATTCTTGTTGATGAGAACGCTAGCTGCGCCCTCAGCGGTGAGGCCGGCGACAGTCACGGCAAAAATGTCGGCCCTGCGGCTAATACAGTTCGTGAAGAGCAACATGTAGGCGTTGCCGTGAGGCGTTACCGGGAGGGGGCCGAAGTAATCGACGCTGACGGCAATACCGGGTCCCTCTGGCAGGGGTAACGAGATGACGAGCCAGCGGACTGTCAGTCGTGGGGTTTTCCATGCTTGGCACTTCAGGCAGTTGCAGAGCCACCACTGGGTACAAACGTTCACGCCAATCCACCAGTAAAAACGCTCAAGCATTTGCAAGATACGTTTAGTGCCGAGATGGCAGGAAGTCGTCGAGTGACAAGCGTGCATAACTCACGGGCGCATGAGTAGCGGTACGTAGATGCGAATAGGCTCGACGTTCAATAGACAAGCCGCCCGCCCCACCGTGCGCGATACGTTCCACGGGGGAGGCGGAGTCAGTTTTCGAACGAGCAGGACGATGCCCTCGTGAGTGGTGTGTAGCCGTCCCTTGTCAGCGAGCTCCTGAATCTCCGAAAAGGAGAGGCGCTGGTGCGAAGGGAGGACGCGTGCCACGGTAGAGGTAACGCTTTTTCGCCACACCTTTCCGGCAAATGGGGCTCCTCAACTGAGGAATGAAATACCGTTGTTTGTGTTGTGCAATAGCATTCGTTAGTGCCTAGGCCACGGGATTGTTCACCAGGTTGCACTTCCATATTTTATCAAAAGCCAGTTTTGGGGCGATGTGTGAAATGCATCCACTGGTAGATAGCCGTGCCGAGGTAGGTTCACAGAAGGGCACTCATGATGTACAAGCAGAGAAAGGGGATGAATATACGATCGTCGTCCCGCGGAGAGAAGGAAAACACGAAGTGGAATGAAGGCCCCACAAATCGTACAGTGCTCCACATAAACATCCCTATTGTTTTTGTGAAAACCCCCAAATACGGTTCCATGCATATCTCGCCACCGAGTACGAGAGCATCCTCCACAGCCCCCCTGCTCCCTGCTCGGGGAACGGGATAGCAAAGCATCGCTCATCATACCACGGTGATTCAATCCAAGATCACCATGCATTCAAACTCAAGATCACACTCAAAACGCAAATACCCAAAACTGGAATCTCAGATTCAATCCAAATGCCACATCCAGAATCTTCAAATTCAATAAAATATAGTGGCTCTAACTTCAACATCAACCCAGTAATCAACACTCAGCTGCCGTAACTAGGAGCGTTTGCTCCGATAATCAAAAAGCCATCAGCTGGTGAAATAGGTTGAAACAAGTGGGTGAAATATATAACTCCAACATATTCAAAACTCAAATTCAAACCTCAAAATACAGAATGTCAAATCCCAAAACAGAATCTCGAATCTCAAAAACAGAATCTCAAATCCCAAATATAGAATCTCAAATCTCAAAAACAGAATCTTAAATATCAAAACACAGTGGCCTATAGTATCAAAAACCAAAGATACCTACATTCCAGACGCCACTATCAGAATCAGCTCAAATGTAGAAACCAGAGTCCGAATATCAATCCCAGTTGCCTAGAATACCAAAAACCAAAATCACCCAGATTCCAGACACCACTATCAGAATCAGCTCAATGTAGAAACCAGAGTCCGAATATCAATCTCAGTCGCCTAGAATATCAAAACTGTTTATTGTGCTTGGTTGCGTGGTACGGATATGACAATGGTTGATTATATTAGGGAGTTCCTATGGTAGATTGGTTCTGTTGTTGTCGGAGATTCATAGCGGAAGATCCGCGAGTCGGCAGCTTTTCCCGCCGGATGTTTTTCCCCGGTGGCTCTCCCTTGCTTTTCTACTTCGCTTCTACTTGTCTTCTATATTTTGATGGCGGCTACGTGGACGCTCGAGGAGCGCACGTAATGTATCTGTACTTCTACTCTTCTCTGTCGGCAACCGACCCCACTACCCTGCTACTGTCCGCCAGCGGGTAAACTCTTTGATGCCTTTTGGGTCAGGGAACGAGATTAATCGATTAATCGCTGGGTACTTTAGTCCAATTTGAGCTCTGGGTGTTGTGCAGGACTACTCCATTGAAGGGAGTTAGCGGAGGGCCCTTATTCGAATCATGCCTGAGGGCGGGTTCGAAGAGGCCTGGAGGGCGTCGGTGGAAAAGACAGAGAAAGTGGAGTGGTTCTACCGGGCGAGGATGGTGGATCTACGATCACTGACCGCAAGGTGGAGTGAACTCGAAGAGGCTATCCAGCTTGGCCGATACCATGAAGTAGCGGTGTAATTTGATGAGATCTGCCGGATCGAAAATCGACTCGAGCACACCCAATCCGCCATTTTAAAGTACTCGACTATCTCACACGTTCTGCGAGGACTCTCACTCCAGGTGGAAATGCGGAAGGAACCGCAGCCTGTTGCCCAGATGCAAGATAAGGGTGCGAGCATGGCCAAGTTTGAGCCTAAGCTGGTAGCCCCACTTGGTACTGGGGGAGAGAGCACTGCACCGCAGCAGCAGCAGCAGCGGGAGCGGGAGCAGCAGCTTCAGCAGATGCCAGAAAAGGACAATGTATTTTTGCCTGATGATGGGATACTGGAAGAAGAAAAAGCGAAAGAGGTGGCAGAGATGTTTTTGGGAACTACTGGGATGATGGTTGTGGAAGGGGAGAGGAAGGAGAAATAGAACGGAGAGGAGGAACATGTCGGACGAGGGGTTTTGGACCAGCAACAGGCGGACACGCGGCGCCACTCTGAACGCCTGGGAACTCTAGCCCCCGGCCCTCAGGATGGCGATGAACAGCATGGTCAAGCGCAAAGCGAGGTGTCCCAGCAACAGCAGCAGCAGCAACCGTGGTTGTTGGCATACGAGAATAGCGAGAGGAGATCTTGGGGTAACAAGCGGTTTCTTGGTGGTTTGGTTGGAAAGCTGAACTACGAGTCGTATTCATCGTGCTGCGTGGGAGCGTGTGATAATCAGACCAACGACGTGTGGGAAAGAGCTGGCATCGGCACGAGCTGGGTCAGGAAACAAAAACCAAAAATACCCAGATTCCAAACACCACTACTATCAGAATCTGCTCAAATATAGAGAACAGAGTCTGAATATCAATCTCAGCCGCCTAGAATACCAAAAACCGAAATTACCCAGACTCCAGATCGCACCACAATCAGAATCAGCTCAAATGTACAAACGCGAGCCCGAATATCAATCGCAGTGGCCTAGAATACAACAAACCAAAAATTCCCAGAGACCTTCTGATCCATCGCCTACAACCAGTTTGATAGACTCTTGGTTCTGGTATGTGGATTTTGAGTATGATAACATGGATTTAAGTATTCGGTAATCTTGGTTTGAATCGCCGTGGTACTATGAGCAATGGTGTATTATCTCGTGCACCTAGTAGGGGAGGCTGTTGACGGTAAGAGGTGTACGAGATGGTTATGTAACCGTCTGGGAGTTCGTAGAGACAATAGGGATGTTTCTCCCGGGGGACATTTCATATGATGGACCTTTTGGGGAGAGCCGATTAGTCCATTTTACTTTATGGTTTGATACCCTTGTTCTTCTATATTCTACTCCATGTCTACATGTACCCCCCCCGTGCTGCCAGCATGAGGGCCCACCCGTGAACCCATCCTGGCTCGGCTATCACACCAGTGAGTGTGCGAGACACGCTACCGTGTCAAATGCATCCACTGGTAGATAGCCGTGCCGAGGTAGGTTCGCACTCATGATGTACAAGCACAGAAAGGGAATCTATATATTATTGTCACCCCGCAGTGGGACCGTAGGGAAGAAGAAAACGAAGTGGAAAGAAGGCCCCACAAACCGTAGAGTGCTGCACAGAAACATCCCTATTGTATTTGTGGAAGCCCTTAAATACGGTTACATGCATACCTCGCCACCGAGTACGAAAGCATCCTCAACACGATGTACTGGGATCCTCAAGTGAGGAGAGTCAGAAAAAAACACTGCACCTCTACCGTAGCATGCGTCGAACGTCCAACAAAAAGTCGGGTGGCAGGGTCGGTGACCGGCCGAGAATAACTTAGCGTTTGGTGGCTTGGCACGTGAGCTCAGCCTGTTGCTCCCGCTCCCAATCAATCCGCATGCGAGTAACGCGCGGCGGAATCGCCAAACTGCAACTCGGCAGCGGCGCCAAGGGCATCCAAATCGGTCGTTGAGACGGACGGGGTGGCTGGTAGGGGCGGGAGTCCTAAAGGAGGAATTCCCACATGCTCAGCGCGGTCGTGGACGGACGGAATGGGTACCGTCGGGACAGGCGAGGCAGGAGAAGTTAGAGCCGCAACGGCGGCCGGAGTCGGTTGCAGCCGTGAGACTCTCGGCGGGGTGATGGAACGCCGGGCAGATGATCGAGGGGCCCGGCCGGGTCCGAAGCCATAATCGACAGCAGGTGGCGCAGTCCCCGTGGCTGCGGCTGTCCTGCCGTCGACGCCAGGTATTTTGATACTACTGCAGGTAGGAGAAACAGGGTATCCCCTGGCAAGTTAGCCCATTGAGCAAGTCCTTGTGGTTATTCACGTGTGTTCGTTGCTTAGAGACAGAGGAAGGGTAGCCGTACTCAGTCCATGCGCCGAGGAAGACTGTGCAGGTGGTTGCCCCACCTGGTCTCTTCATCATCTCATTATTCGAAATGCCTTCCTAACTATATATATCAAAACGTCCCAATTACTGATTATCTATATTATGTAATTGCCGTCTTTCCAAGGTAATGTCATAACAGAATCGATAGGCTACTGACTACTGTGTTGTGTAGCAAAGTAAATATCCTCAATACGACCCCGCAATGGACGGGACATAACGTCGTCAAGTGGCTGCTCAACTACGCTCTCCAACAACGGTTCTACAACAGTGAAGTATTTATCTTGCTTGAAATGTACTGCAAGTATCCTTAACCTATTCCATGTTGTCTTCCCGAAAGTTCTGAATCTCATTGTTTGGTCAGTTTGTCTGCACTACGCTACTTGTCTGCATAGCGCAGCCCGAAGAGAGGGCGAAACCAGCTTGTGCAGTCCACTGCCAGCAGCGGGCACCGACGTCGACAGGCTGCTGCTGCTGCAGATATGGCCATGCTGCTACCTGTGGTGCTGTTGATGCTGTGGTGCTGCTGCAGCTGTGGTGTTGCGTTTGCTTCGCGGAAACAACGGACCCTGAGCCCTATAAGCACGCCTGCTAAGACATGCCACCGGAGTATGACATGAACGCCCATGCCCGTATGTGCCTGTAGTAGCGCAAAGAGAGGGAGAAGCTAGCTCGTGCGGTCCACTACGCCAGCAGCGGGCGCAGCTTTGACAGTCTCGTTGGGCGATAAACCCCTCTACCATTAGAACGCGCATTGCTTTGACCGATGTTCTGTACGTGAATTCTTACCTGGTATCTATTGCACGAACGGTTATTGCACGAGATATATTCGGGTGGGTCACGTAGCTCAAGGAACAAAGTATCGGAGAAGCCGAGTGTTGACCCAGACCGCTTCTTCTGTGGGTGTCAGCTATCGATTTGCGATGCGCGCGGTATGGGCGCCAATCGTTAGGGATCGTGTGGAGCAAAAACTGCGCAGATCGTTAGCTTCCCTATTCCAGGGGTCAGGCGGAAGAGAACTTATTCTTGATTGTACGAATAGAGACCCTAGTTGGTTGACACCTAGGGAACACTGCAGAAGCGACGTATGCCCCGGCAGAGGTGCAACTTGTTTTTTGTTTTTTCGGAGGCTCCTCACTTGAGGAGGAACTCTACGCCTCACGCAAAAACTGATTTTGAGCAAAAATGAAAGTTCAACACGATGAGCATTCCCATCGCCGAGGTACGCAACGCAAAATATTGTAAGACACAACTGGTGCCCCAACAATCTTCGGTGGCTCCTCAGAAGAGCCACTTCAGTCCGAAGTTAGTTGGCTAAGCGCTTCATTTGTTTCGAGAAAAACATTTGTTTTGTGGAAGCGCTTGAATCAGAACAGACTCCGGGTATGCAATTTGTCGTTGGGTACAAAAGAAAGAACGCTGTAATGTGAAGACAGCAGCAACACAACGTACGCGTGCGTTCTTAAACACGTGTCTCCTTGAGACCCCACAAGTTTGATCGAAGATTGGGTAGGCATGTTCGACCGCGCATGCTGGGATCCGTCAACCGCCACGTCTCACAACCTTCCCACCAGACGTGTTTTGCTTCCTTCGCTTCTCATGCAACACAGTAACAAATAAGAAACAGGCTAATAAGAAACGCAGGCTGATATTGGCAAGAATATAAGAAATCCGGGGGCCGTTACACTGAAGTTAGTGTGGAACGCACCCTTTCGCAGATAAGAAACCCAGTCTGGGTCAGTATTTCTGTTTCTTATCAGGTGTCCGGTACTACGGTACTACGGCGGCGGCGGCGGCGGCGACGACAGCTACGGTGTGCGAAATCAGCTTCTTGCGTCCAGTTTTTTTTCTGTTCGCTCACACGTTTTTCTTGTTTTTATCTTTGCTCTCATCGCTGCAGCGCCGGCGACGCGAGGTTGTCGCCCCGATTACCCTTTTTAGGACTTTAGTGTACTTGATTTTGGGACTTGAATATACTTGATGTTGGGACTTGAATGTACTTAATATTAACACAAAAGGGCAGGTACTGCCAGCGAAACACTACCTACAACACCCTTACCCCTCCCCCCCCCCCCCTCCCGCCGTCCCCTCGCCAGTAGCAAGACTGCATATATATAGTTTTGCGTCTTATAGCAGTCAGAATTTGTCCCCCTCTAAGAAATAATTTTTGCGTCCTATAGCAGTCAGATTTTGTCCCCCTCTAAGAAGTTTATAGTTTCCGTGCACAGCTTGATTAAGACCGACGTCTTTGTATCACACTGTTGACCCTGGTGCTAACTAGCACTAAGGGGAGTCGCCGACCTATATTCTTCATGAGGACATACACAACCCGTAACACGCGCGATCGGAGGATCACACACAGCTAGAAAAGAAGAGTTTCGACGAAATCCTAGATCTCACAGCTGTAATGTATTTTTAATTTTTTATAAACAGGAAATCGTGACAACCAAACAAGGACAGTTACAGCCTCGCCCACAACTCTGGGTTGGCTGACAACAAGTCTGTCACAGCAACAGAGCTACAACAACGCAGCTGCAAAAAAAGCAAAATGACTGTACGAGCTAGGCATAGCATGACACAACCTGTACTGCTGCGCGCTCACACTACTCGTGGACAGTTGAATAGACCAAGCTTACAACAACAACAAAAAATGGTTAAAATCAGATGAATGCCGGCTTCTCATTGGCCGAAAACGACAGTCCCCAATTCGAAACCGTGATTTTTGTTTTTGGAAATGAAGTCGGAATCAAGAAACAGGGGGCTAGGGGACGGTAGGGATCCCCCGCGGCCTTAAACCAAGCTTATTGCATTTTTGTTCGATATCTATGGGTTCCAGAAGGGTTCATTCATACCAGCCTTCCGGGTTTCACTCATCGCTTCAGCGGTGCTGACGTGCAGTTGCCGCTTCTAGCTTTCCAAGTTTCGTTTGCTACTGCTTCCGTGCTGACGTGCATTTTTCCCGCTCCCAGCTTTCCAGGCTTCGCGCATTACTCCTGCGGTGACGCGCGGCACTACAGTAGCTCTCCAGGCTTCGCTTGTTCCTGCTATGTTTACGCGCGGTACTGTACTGCAGTAGCCCTCCAGACTTCGTTTATTGCTACTGCGTTGACGCGAGGTTTCCTGTCGTAGTCTTCTGCTTCCCCGCCTGATTTCCCGCCGCCGTTCTCTGGGACACTAACCCTAACTCTAACCCCAACCTTAACCTTTCCAGGGTTCGTTTGTTACTGCTACGTTGACGCGCGGCACTGTACTACAGTAGCTCTCCAGGTCCCGCTTACTATTGCTGTGGTCACGCGCGGTACTGCAGTAGCTCTCCAGTTTAGCGTGTAATTACTGCGTAGACACGAGGTTGCCTGTCCTAGTACTCTGTTTCCCCGCCAGATCTCCCGCCGCCGTCTTCTGGGATACTAACCTTACCCCTAATCGTAACCCTAGCTTTCCAAGTTTCGCTTGATACTGTTACGGTGACGCGCAGTACTGTACTGCAGAAGCTCTCCACACTTCGATTGTTACTGCTGCGGTGGCGCGCGGTTTTACAGTAGTCCTCCAGGTTTCGTATATCACTGCCGCGTTGACGCGAGGTTGCCTGTTCTAGTCTTCTGCTTCGCCACCAGGTCCCCCGCCGCCGTCCTCTGGGACACCTCTCTCATCTCCGTTAGTGCTTGCGCCACCGGGATGAGCTTGCGCCGGTCACTGTGCAACGGTCGAGATAGGGACGCCTATTTTGGATTCGGGGGGCAAGCAAATAAGAGCGGGGGGGGGGGGGGGGGGGAAATGA
>JAYJMJ010000411.1:3884005-3894529 GCA_036873875.1 Laminaria ephemera | reverse complement strand
TTAGGTTGGAAACTGAAAAAATGGTAGGAATAAAAAAAAACTAACCTATTTTTTATCTGATGTTTCATGGGTTGGGTCCGACGAATTTCACAGCCCAAGGCCAACCAACACACGAAAAAATTAGGTTGGAAACTGAAAAAATGGTAGGAATAAAAAAAAACTAACCTATTTTTTATCTGATGTTTCATGGGTTGGGTTGACCTTGGATTGTGACGTTCGACGGTTTCAATACTATTATTATATGTTTCCTACCCCAACTCCTACCCAACCAAAGTTGGTTCATCGCAAACACGCTATAATAACAGTAATAATAACGATATCAACAACAAAAATAATAACAAAAATAATACCCCAAAAAAAAGAACAACCACAATGGTAACAACAGTAACATCACTAATAATAACAACAATACTGATAAAAAAGAAGTCTGGACACACCTTCAGCCTCGAAGTCACCACAATGATCCAAGGCGTCTCTGGACGTTTCTATCGCATCCCGTAGCATATCATCGCGCATGTCCGAAGGCATCTTCACCTTGGCCCCCCACATTTGCGCCCACTCGGGCACCATCTCCCCCATGTCGACGCCGACAACCCAGCCCTTTCTTGTGCTTGTTCGTGTCCGCCTTCGACGTACGGGTGCGAGCGTGTGTGTCTGACCTTTTCCTTTCCTCTTTAACTCTTTTGTAACGACAAAAAAAAAACGACGGGTGCGATGTTTATCAAGCGTCTACAGTAGGAAAGAGAGCGTGCGGCAGTACGATTGCCACAATGCTGCTGCGCTTGTCGCAAAGCTCTTCGCTTTGCAGTTCGGAAACAAAAACGACAAGTGCTACGATAGAGGTATCACATTTTTTGGCTGAAACGGTTTCTGAATGACAGGGCTCCTTAACCCCAAAACCGTAGGAATTTAAGTTTGTTTTTTTTTCAACAATTTCCATTGTATACCTAGGCCATTATGGATTTTTCGTCGGGTAGCACGTTTATTTTTATTTTCCCCCAAGTCAGTTTTCGAGAGAGGTACAAGTATAGAGCTCCTCAAGTGAGGAGCCTCAGAAAAAAAATGGTGCACCTCTACCGCAGCATGCGTCTGTTAGATATATAGCAGTAGCATACATAGCAGTAGCACACATAGCAGTAGCACACATAGCAGTGGCACATGAGACAAGTGGCACAATAGAGGTAGTACTCTTTGGCTTTTTTGGTGTTTCTGAATGACGGGGATCCTTAACCCCAAAACCGTCGGAATTTTAAGTTTGTTTTTTTTTCAACAATTTTCCATTGTATACCTTGTACGAGGCCATATGGGTTTTTCGTCGGGTAGCACGTTTATTTTTATTTTCCCCCCAAGTCAGTTTTCGAGAGAGGTATAGAGCTCCTCAAGTGAGCAGCCTCAGAAAAAAAATGGTGCACCTCTATCGTAGCATATGATACATGCTACTAATACTACTAATAGTACGATAGAGGTACCACTTTTTGTCTGAAACGATTTCTGAACGACAGGGCTCCTTAACCCCAAAACCGTCGGAATTTAAGGGTTTTTTTCAACAATTTTCCATTGTATACCTTGTAGGCCATCGTATGGATTTTTCGTCGGGTGGTGTATTTTTATTTTTCCCCCAAGTCAGTTTTTGGGAGGGGTATAGAGCTCCTCAAGTGAGGAGCCTCAGAAAAAAAGTGAAACACCTCTACCGCAGCATGGTTCAGATAAGCCATATACACCGCGCAGCTGTTTTTTTTCGCGGTATAATATCCTGGATTTGTACTTCGGGCTATATGTGACGCTATTGCTGTTTCTGTATCGTAGCCTTTCTTGCCCGACATGAGGTTCGTCGGCTGTCCGGCGCGCTGCTTCTATTCGCTGCTTGTTCGTATACGTTCAGCTCAGAGTCTTACTTATCACGTTGTTGATGCTGTTGCATCATGTGATACCGTACATGGGCGTAGTATATACGAAGAATACGATCGTCAGGATTTCTTAGTGTCCTTTATATATTTTTTCTGTTTAGAACCTTGTTGCTTCACCGTGGCGCTACCGGCGTGGGGGCGGGGGTGCGGTTTATTCCCTATTTAAATAGTAAGACATATATATACAACGCGCAGGTCTCGCGATGGAAGTATCACACGCAGTTTGCACAGATGAGTTTCGACGAAATCCCCGATCTCACAGGTAAGGTATCCAAAATAGATACCAGGTATTGCAAACAGAAGTAGGATACGACCACTGTCTGTACATACGTACGAATATAAAGTGTTGGGTACGGCCAGAGGGACAGACAGAGGTCGGGTTTGAGTGGTTGGTTGGACGAAGTCCAGGTACTTGGTTGGACGACATCTTAGATCCGACCGACGGCATCATAAACATAGGTACTGGTCACTTTGCCCATACCGTTCCTCGTGCACCATCAGGTATCGTAGTTTGTGACCACAGAGCTTGTATTTCTCTAGGATGAATAATCGGCAGAGGCACTGGATGTGCTGGATAGCGATGGGTAGAAAGAACGGTACGATAACGTGAATAACACACAAACACAAACACAAACACACACGCGCACACACACACACACACAAACACAAACACACACTCCAACACGAACACACCTTTGCTAGTGTGCCAACCAGGCGTTGGTGGTAGCGGGTAGACCAAGATACACGTCAAGGTTCTCGTTAGCTTTCGGATCGAAAGTCAGCCCTTCACCTTCCCAACCTTGAGCTCTCTGCAGGCACTTCACAATAGGCAATCCAACCCCTACAACATGGTCTGGATTTTAAGGCATATCCTTTCGTACGAGTACGGTATACACGGTTTAGCTCGTACGAAGATACAACGCAGTTGCTCGGCGAGCGAGCGCTTACTACGTACCTCTATGCCCTTAAATATAAGGACCATTTGATCATAATATTATTAATTAAACCGTTCTTAAATTTCCGTACAAAGTGCTGTCCTCGTTTTATGCGGCGGAACATGCGTTTTATGCGGCGGAACCTCTTATCGACGGTTTCATGTTTCATGTGAGGGTAATTGCGCCGCTTTTCGACAAAACTCGCTGTTTCTTGTATTAATAGACGCATACTCGTATGGACGAGTGCTTTCGACACGGCTACTGCTGTACTCGTACTACACGAGTATACTCATAGCGTGTGTGCAAGCCTAAAGCATCAGAGGGGCTGAGAGGAACGGAGGAAGTGGGTGGAAGTAGGTGGCTTGAAGCTACTTTGTCTATATGACTACTCAACTCGGGGGATCGAACTCCCTGAGGGGCGGGAAGAAGAAGTATGGCCCGAAAACGAAGGTGAGATTTTGTCCAACCAAGTATCATACGTACCAGGTACATGATACCCAGCCAGCTCTCTCCTCTCTCCCCCCACAAAGAAGGAAGCGCATACCGTATTGGGCGACCCTGACCTAGCACCGAGAGGAATCACTGACATGATGTGTCCTTCACGTGGAAAAAATACGAGAAATATAGAACGCGAGCGGCCGACATACCGCGCAGCTTTCAAAGTACAGTAGCTGATTATCGACCATTCAATTGGTCCAACTCACAGTTGACGTATTTGAAATGATTTTGTAAGGTGTCAAACCTGGTACCCAGCTCTCTCCTCACACAGAACGCTTCATGTTGTGCAGCCAAATACCTGGTACCTAACAAACTCCCTCCCTACACAGAATGAGCTCATCCAGTCCTTTTCCAGCCGAAACCTTTTAGTTCGTTTTCAAGCTGACATTTTTATTTCTTTGATGTGGATGACGCCTTTGCTCGAAACATGTCCTTGGCCGACCGTCTTTGTAATAATCGTCCTGTTGATCCTGGTACCATCATAGCGCTCAAGCAGGGTTGGGGTTATAGGGTTAGGGTTAGGGTTGGGGTTACGGTTAGGTCTGAGATCAGGTTCGTCTAGGCCGAGGTGCAAGCTTGAAATTGATCGCCAACGACCGCCAGGAACTTTTTTGCCGGACCGTCCTGCATTTAGGGAGAGCCGTATACCAGTATCGGTATACCAGTACCTGGTACTGGTGTACGTGTAAGAGTAGCAGGTGGCGCAGAGCGCGTGGTATGCTGATGACGACGACGCGTGCTACGAGAGAGGTAGCACTTTCAGGCAAAAATGTTTTCTGAATGACGGGGCTCCTTAACCCAAAATCGTCGGGATATCATTTTTGTTTGTGCAAAATGTGTTTTTTTTTGTGTATACTTAAGACCATGAGATTCTTCATCGGGTTGCACTTTCATTTTTCTCGAAATCGTTTTTTGGGTGCACCTCTACCGTAGCGTGTGTCTTATCTTGATTATAGTATACGTCTCGCGATCTTGTGATACCAGTTGGTACATGCAAGGGGCTACAGCAGTTGGTTGACCCTTGCTCAGCGAAAAAAATCTAGTCGTCATTCTGTCAGCGGCGAAGGCCGTTTCTTCACGAAAGATGCGTACGAGCACTCAGAAGAGTCCCCGACCTATATATCCGTCATTGAGAGGACATTCACACTTTCGTATGATAGCACGCGCGATCAAACTATCACACGCAGCTTGCAAAACATATGAGTTGCGACGAAATTCTCGATCCCACAGCTGCTGAGGTTTTTCAATAAAGAAAAAACCGTTTTTTTAACTCGGTGACGCGTGCTACTAATAGTACTAATAGTACTAATAGTAGTAATAGTACGATAGAGGTAGCACTTTTGGCTTGAGACGTCTTTGTTTCTGAATGACATGACGGGGCTCCTTAACTCAAAATCGTCGGAATGCCGTTCTTGTGTTGCGAAATGGATGTTTTTTATATTACCTCGGCCATGGATTTGTTCATCGGGGGATTGCGCTTTCAGTTTTTACTCAAAATCAGTTTTTGGGTGAAGTACAGAGCGCCTTAAGTGAGGAGACCCAGACAAAAGATGGTGCACCTCTATCGTGGCATGTGTCCGGTGCTATGCGGTGGTGTCGTCCGAAACAACAACTCAGTGCGGCAAATGGGTGACCCTGATGGCCCTAACTCTAACCCTAGCCCCACCTCTAACCCTATCCCCAACCCTGACCCTATTTCTAGGTGTATCCCTTAGATGCGTGCTAGGACAGAGGTATCACTTTTTGGTTTGAGTAATGTTTCTGAATGCTGAATGACGGGGCCCCTTAACCCAAAATCGTCGGAATGCCATTCTTGTTTTGCAAACATGAATACTTTTTATACCTAGTAGGCCATGGGTTTGGTCATCGGGTTTCACTTTTAGTTTACTCGAAACAAGGTTTTGGGCGACGTATAGAGCTCCTCAAGTGAGGAGCCTCATAAAAGAAACGGTGCGCCTTTACCGTAGGAGGTGTCCTAACCTTGTTACGGAGGGCCATAGTAATCGGGACCCACGATATACTCAAAAACCTATACATTCTACTGTTTTTACTAACCATATTTGGTCCTGAATACTATGGCACCCCGTAATAGTATACCGTGTTTTTTGTTCGGTGCTGTGCTGCGTGTGGTTGTCCAATGTAACAGTGCGGCAACTGGGTGGAGCTGAACAAGGAGCCAGGGCAAGCGCTGCCTTCAGGTTTCGCACACGCCATGTACAAGACCGACGCACAGCAGCAAATGCTCGAAGGCGTCTTGAATCGGCCCAAGAGGTACGCTTGCCGAAACACCATCTCGCGAAATAAAGAACCTTCACCCCGACCCTATCTCCTCGCGACGTACAGGGGGCGCCTGCTCTTAAGAATCTCGGTCACAAGATATTGAGGCTCGCTTTCTCGCAATAAATAAGGACATTGACCTAAGAAACGGTACTCAGGGTCGAGTACTATACTAAATCCCATATAAACAGCAACACATGCTCCAAGGCGTCCTGAATTGCTCGAAGATGTACGCTTGCTTGCCGAAACGCTATCTCGCGACATGGGGTAACACTCATGGGTCTTTCCGTGGGGTTAGGCAAACCGCGGTTTACCGTGGAAAAGTCCATGGGTTATCCATGGACCGCCTCATGGCACACGTGCCGTGGCGGGTATCCGTGGGTTGCCCCATGATCCGCCATGGATGGCACATTCGACGCGTGCTACGATAGAGGTAGCACTTTTCGGCTCTTTTTGTTTCTGAATGACGGGGCTCCTTAACCCAAAATCGTCGGAATGTTCTTCTTGTTTTGCAATGTGATTTGTTTTGGTATACCTAGGCCAATAGGTTTGTTCATCGAGTTGCACTTTCATTCTTCTCAAAATATTTTTTTTTTGGGTGAGGTTTGGAGCTCCTCAAGTGAGGAGCCCGAGAAACAAATACAGTAGTGCACCTCTATCGTACCATTAGTAGCGTGTGTCAAACCCTGTACGTGCCGTGGGGCATCCAACAAATATGGATCATTGGGACACATGCCACTCATGCTCCGATCGTATTGTAGCAACGTTCGTACAACCATATTTACCGGTCCTCTAATGCGCAGCAAGCGCTTCGACGTCGATCCCTCATAGCCATCCCAACAGAGAGAATACTTAAACCAAGGGAAACCAAAAACCAACACACTTCCGTTATAGGAAAGAACAACCTATTTAACACCAAGAAAACGAGCACCCTGCGAAGAGCAGATATTTTTCAGGAACTTGATAAATGAGGGAGCCGTTATATTGAAATTGAAGTTCGTGTCGTTACATTGAAGTTGGTGTAGAATGCCCCCTTTCTCAGGTAAGAAATCTGACCAGCCGGGGCCAGCAATACCTCTATGCCGGGGTGCCTCCAGCTCTGCTCTGGGATGCGTGCTGTGGTAGAGGTGCAGCATTTTTTGTTCTGAGGCTCCTGGCCTGGGGAGCTAGCTCTGTACCTCTCCCAAAAACTGATTTTTTGGGGGAAAAATAAAGTGCTACCCGATGAACAATCCCATCCATGACCTAGGCATGCGACGAAAAATATTGCAACAAGAAAAAAAAAAAAAACGAACGAACGAACGAAAAAATTCCGACGATTTTGGGTTAAGGAGTCCCGTCATTCAGAAAAGAGTTTCAGCCAAAAAGTGCTGGCTCTATCGTGGCGCGCGTCCTGGTCACTCACGCAAGGTACTGGGGGACTGCTTAGATGTTTGATATTCTTGCATTGGTGGCTTGCTCGCCGGGCGTGTTTTGAACAAAGGGGAGAGTAAGTCAATCTTCGTTCAGACATGCGATAACGCCTGCCAGGTATGCCGAGGGGACACTTCACTACAAATCATAACGCCACAACAGGGGGGGGTGGGAGGAAGTGTCTCCTCATCAAAGCAGGCGATAACGCCTACCAGGTATGATGAGGGGACACTTGCTGCAAAAACCAGTATGCCGCAACAGGGAAGAGGGTACCAGGTATACCTTAACTTTCTGTTTCTAACTACGGTAGGTGTCCTGTGCTCTACGCTACCCATCAACCGATCTTAGTTGACAGAGTACCCCCCGTCACCCTTTCGAATATCAAATATCGTTTCTCGGTTTTCGAGTTAAAGTATGTCGCCGTGTTGTTTCGGCGGCATAATATCGTATGCATCGCTGCTGTTGTTGTCTTTGTTGCTATTCGCCGAAACAGATTCGGCGCGGGATTACCCCCCCCAGAAGATTCCAGCATCGATTACCTTCGTGTCATGAACTACGACAAGCGGCAGGGGGACTCTCACTGGGCGAGCATAACCACCAGCGAGTTCCCGCCACCAGGAGACAGCGACAAAAAGGTAACAACATTAAAATGTCTTCATTTCCTTGTTTCCCTTGATTTTCTGCTTCTTTTTGGGAATTATTTTGTGCGTGACTGACGTTGAAGCTCATGCTGCACATTGTCGAACGGCAAACACAATGCCGCTCGCTACGATAGAGATAGCACTTTTCGGCTTGTTTTTGTTTCTGGATGACGGGGCTCCTTAACCCCAAATCGTCGGAATGTCATTTTTGTTTTCCACTATGATTTGTTTTGGTATACCTAGGCCAATAGGTTTGTTCATCGGGTTGCACTTTTCATTCTTCTCAAAATCATTTTTTAGGGTGAGGTTTAGAGCTCCTCAAGTGAGGAGCCCGAGAAACAAAATAATGGTACTACACCTCTATCGTACCATTAATAGCTTGCGTCCAATATTTCTAAGGATTAGAGCGACACTAAGCCCTGGAAGAAGTAGGTACAGAAGGGCGGATAAGAGTTCGCGAATAGGGTTTTCTCTTGGCGTTCTTCTGCTTTCTGGGAATGTTTGTGAGCCAACCACATTGAAACTCATGCTGCACATTGTCGATATGGCAAAAAAAAAATGTAATGACAATGTTGTACCACCATCGTTTTCGTCTCTAATGAACTCCCCTATATTGGTCCGTGATTTATACCCTCTACCACACCCTAGGGTAAGGAATTCAGTTCCAGCTTTAAGATGGCGGGGGACATTTTTGAACCCGGAACGGCGTAAGGAATTGAGTCAGCCGCTGATTGCTACGAATCTCAGCGGTTACGGTGTATCTCCAACAAAATATCGCAATTTGGAATATGTCTAGCTTGTTTAGCGTGTGCATTCCATGTTTTTTCTCTGGTGCAACAATCACTCAAATTGGTCCGTGATCTATATCTACCACGCCCACCCTAGGGTAAGGAATTCAGTTCGAGCTTCAAGATGGCTGGAGGAATTTCTGATCCTGCCCAGCTTAAGGAATATCGCGAGACCTGGTGAGCACGCTTGCTGGCCTCGTATCGTACCGGTATGCACGAGAGGCGAAGTATATGGTAATGGGCAGAGCGGGGCGAAATTTTGTTTGGGTTGCAGTAGTATGATTTTGGTTGCCATCCGACAGTGTACGGCATGAGTGTCAACCGCAGAAAACGACGATTATACACCGAAAGTGAAGACCACGACAACAAGTCGTTAAAAAACCCACAACCAAAACCAATTTGAGGCTACACAAAAAAACAAACTAAAACCAACACCCCCGACGACACCTCATCTATAAAAAGCACGGCAACCAAAAAACCAAATTTGACGTACGAAACAAATGCTAAAACCAACACCCCTCAAGACATATCATCTATCAAACGTACCAGGTATCATTTTTGTTGTTTGACGCGTGTTACGGCGGAAGGGCCTACCTAACGTTTCTGAGGCTCCTAAGATGAGGACCTCTATATCTCACCCAAAACCAATCTCGAGAAACATGGTACGTGCACATCCCGAGATGAACACCAACACGATGGCTACGTAGAGCGTGTCGCAAACATACAATGGTCACAATTAAACATTTCTAGTGCAAATGAGAGTGCCAAGATAGTACCGGCGGGCAGAAATCCTGAAACTCCAACCCACACAATAACCAGTATATTAGCGTCCAACTTGTGGTATTCTCTAACCCTGAGTCCCCAAACCGCATTAAAACCGGTATAATAACGCCTGAAAAAATAGTTCCTGTAGCGACTGACCGTCACCCCACGGAATTCCTACCGTATACCCTGGTCTATGTTTTCCCTCAGGACCGTAGAAGCCGATTCGGTGCGCCCCGTCCGCTTCCCAACCGACGCCGTACATATCAATGAGTATATACACACCGTACGGATCATGCAGGTCGTGCAGATCATCACGTTGAAACGTTCATAGATCACACAGATCGTACTACAGTAGATCAGAGTACAGCATGCTTATTAACGACCGCCCACACCCAGCAACCAACTGACCTCCACCCCACGGAGCGCCAACCCCATTATACCCTCAGGACCGCGGAAGCCGATTCGGTGTGCCCCGCACGCTTCAGCACCGACGCCTTGCAGACCAATGGGTCGGATCCACTTGAAGTGATATAGATCCCTTAAGAGGGGGGACGTCGGTATATAAGAGACCCTGCCATCCCGGCACCCCTTGAAAGGGGCCACTTCCTGTATTCAACAAAATAATAGACTGCCCACACCAGCAGCTGACTGCTACCCCACGTAATGTCCTCCGTATCTATGATACTGTCAGGACCGTGGAAGCAGATTCGGTGCGCCCCGTCCGCTTCCTAACCGACGCCGTCACGAGCGCCAACATGGGAGTCCCTTTGCAATTCCGAATGGGAGAGACGAGGAAGTTTCCGGGACAACCTAAGGCCGTCGATCGTCTCCTCGCAAAGGTGAAATGAAATGCATGGTGTTGGTACGTTTTTTGTTTTTTGTTTACGTGTACTTACACTACTATTAGACCGTCGATCGTCCCCCCCGCAAAGGCGAACGAACGACATGGTGATTGTGCATATGAACAGAGATACACACCGTAACTACTGAGCTTTTATTGGCAGTCAGCGCTAGCTGTTGTCTCTGCTCACTCTCGATCGAGAGAGACAAGGAAAATTACCGGAAAAGCTAAGGCCGTCGATCGTCTTCTCGCAAAGGTGAAATTGATGTGACGCACGGTATAACACGGTGGTAGAACTTCACCTAAATTTTCTGAGACTCCTCACTTGAGGAGCTCTATATGCCTCACCCAAAAAATGACTTTAAGAAAAATTACTCGCTTAACCCGATTAACGATCCTATCCCGTCCTACCCCCCTCCTCCCCCCACCTCCTCCCTCCACCCTCACTACCTCTCCCCC
>JAYJMJ010000411.1:3870837-3883905 GCA_036873875.1 Laminaria ephemera | reverse complement strand
CTCCCCCCTCCCCACTACGGTACGCGCCTTCATTTTTATCGCGAAAATAATTCAGCACTTTCTTCCCTCGTCGACTCTCATCGAGTTGTGCTTACCCACGCTATAAAGCGCTCACGGCTGTTGGTGTCTCAGAAAAAGAAATCTCGATGCCGAGATTCGAACCTGTGACTCCAACCTTAGCAGTCTTCGAGGTTAACCACTTTGACCACCGGGGCGACATATACTAGTGGAACTTGGGGCAGATGTGGAGCACGTAGTTGTAAACATATTACCGAGGTTGCTCTTTAACGGTGGTGAAACATACATATGGAAACCCACAGCGGACTGCACGAGTTCAATGCGAACGACAGACGCCATCGACTAATTTTCGGCTTGGTTTCTTTTTCCACATGTACATTTTGAGTCCAATATACTCCGTATCGAGCACGTGCACCTCCCTTCAAAACCTCCCTTCAGCACCTAACGTACCACACCGATATAATTTTGGTATTTATTTGTCATGTTTTCTCCCTGGGCACGGCATGGTCGACCCCAAACACATCACCATTGTGAATCGTAGGTGGGAAACAACAATGCAAATCAATCCCCACCACTAGAGGTCCTCTTCCTCTTTTTCCGCGACCCCGATCCGATGCAATCCTTAAACCTCTTTGCCCGGCGTGTACTTCCGTCGCGTCCCTCAGGATTACCAGCTTTCGCACTCGAGTCGTTTCTATCCGACCTGACGTCCTCCCGATCGTCAAGAGGTTTTCCTCCTGAGTCCTTCTTCTTAGGTCTACCCTTCTGAGGGGAGGGTGCAGGTACTTTTCGGCCCGCCCCCACCCTCCGTGGTTTTCAAGAGGAATGCGACATAATCGTCTACCTTCTCCTGGATAGTCCGCGCTTCATCTAGCGATACGGACCTTACGATAGTCGCAACATTCTGCTTGGTCTTTGACATCATATTGGCAAAAACACGTCGCTGGTCCGACTCCTTCTTGTCCTGCCCTGCCCGTACGGCTGGCTCGGCGGGATGCACGCCATCGGAGTGGTCGAGCGTAGGCCCCCAGTAGTTAGCGTCGTTGCCCTCGTGATGCCCGTCCCAGCCTTCTCCGTGCCCAAAAGATATCAGCTCCTGGGAGACGCCCCATGGTAAGTCTGACTCGTTGTTTCGCCGCCAACGGTTGTGCACACAAGCACCATTGAAACTATGTTCAAAGGCCACCTCCGTTTTGCCGTAGGTCCTGCCTATCAGATTTACCAGCACCGCAAAGTAATGCCTGCACGGCAGGCCACGCCGCAAATGCTGCAAGCAAGAGCACAAGTGAAAGTTGTCTGGACCGAAAACAACGAGGTGGCTAGCCTTGTTGGGCGAATACTTGTATCGCACGGCCACGACGAGCTCGATAGTGACACCAGCGATTAGTTCCAAAAAGGCCGGCAAGGAACTACGCGCCCACATACTCGCGTCCGGCGCATCTCCAGTGGCATATTGGTCTTGATTCAGGTCGATTTCATGTGGTGCTTCGTGAAGAATGTCCAGCTTAGGTCGCGCCGAGCGTATGATGTCAAGTCTTCCCGCACTGAGAGGGCATGGCGTCCCGTCGCCGTCGACGCTTCTTGTAACGACCAGCTCGGCATCGCACGCCTGAGAATCAGATACTTCCCCTCGCAGTTCCTGCATGATCCTGCATGATCGAGTGGATACACGAAACTGGATTAATGATGGAATGCTAGCTTCTACCTGGTATTTTATTTGCCATTTTAGTTTGTTTGGCTCTGAATTAAATACCAGGTAGTAATGATTACCCTTAAAATACGGCGTTAAGCTAATACCTGGTACATAACAAAAAAATGGAAGGAAACCGATGAAGCCTGAGTTACGGGTCTTATGGCAATAGCAGAGGGAGTTCAAATTGAGACACGGAGGAAATTAGAAACAAACGACGCGGTTGTACGGGTATATACAGCAGGGGACAGCAGTAACCCTGTTTTAGTGCGGCACGCGACTTGCCTTTTGGCAGTATTGATTCGCTCCAACGAATTGGAGCTCTCGTTTGATGGGGGCAAATAACTTGTCCATGTGCTTACCCTGGTGGCTTACCTCCACAGCAATTCTAGGTGTTGAAAACGTGCAAAGCCATTCGTTGGGATACAGCATGTGCACATCAGCCCACCAATACATCACTGTGAGACTTAGTGCATACCTGTTGAGAAAAGGCGAAGGGGGTATCAGATCATCATGTACTTCTGTTTGAGAAGCCTTCTTTATACCCAAGCATAGCGAAAAGCGAAACTGATACCTGGTACAGTAAGAAACAAATACACGAACATGGTCGATCCAAACCCGTTGCCTATGCAAGACGGCACAACATGACGAGCACAACATTCTCAGCCAATTGTATAGCTCGAATCATAGTTGTTAGGGTTACATCGACAGTGCTTAACCTTAGGATGTACCTTCGATGAAAGGACGACGAACGCTCACCTGGCAGCCTCTATATAAAGCATCTTGTAGAGGCGTTTCAGATTTTCCCAAAGCGCGCACAGGGACATCTATTTTTCTAGGAACTTGTTCTTCGCCACCCCAAACATGCCCTGCGTACGATGAGTGGACACCATGCCTAGAGTAAGAACAGTCGGTCTGCAGCTGAACGTTTTATTCCTGGTCATTAGAAGAGACAGCATACACGATGCGTGCGTGTCGAATCTTGTACATGTGTATTAATTTGGGCCGTGAGCTGTCTGGAGCTCCCGGCTAGTTAATAGTTCGCCAACTAAATGACTTTAGTCGACTAGTTGTCTGGCTACGCACCCCTTTGTTCGCCGGGTCGTAGTACTAGGTGACGCAGGGAAATACGTAACCCGTATTAAACAAGCCTTCGTCCAAAGAAGGAAGCCCCAATAGAAAAACTGTTGGATAGTTGGCGCCGCCGCAACTAAGTATACTACTTAGTCAGCTAATAACTAGCTAGCGACTTTTAGTCAGTCAACTCACAGCCCTAGTGATCATATGGTGAAGGTTGAAGTTGTTATTGACATAGTTCAAGTCAGCCAGTATACTCAAAACCCAGATACGTCAGCGGTAGTTGAGGAGCATAACTTTCTTCCTTACGTGATCAGGTCAGCCACGTAGCGCTCACACGCGGTGTCGGCAACCAGGCATTCCAGCATGTCCCGGTATTCGCCGAAGACCTGCACAATACGGCAACACAACCGGAGTTAACATTTCAACTTATTGGATATAAGTGGTTGAACAATGAAGGGGTACCGACAATCAGACGGGCGCATGCAACGTGTACAACGCCCCACAACGTACCAGTAACCCGTGTGGACGGTAACGACGTACGGTACTGCTTTAGAATGCATAATAACGACAGGTAACGATCTATAACAGTGATGTGCTCAATAAAGTGGACCGGGGCAATATCTGTTTTGGTTTTTGTGGGTCAGCACTGTCCATTCGTATACGGTGCCGTATGCGACACCTACGACATACAAACGACAAACACAGACGTGCCGTGAGGCAGTCGCATGAGAGGTCGAGCTTCGAGGTAAAGATTTTTTATACTACCTGGAACCATAACGTGACTACTCCTACACTCATGTCTAGTTCAACCGTCTACATGCTGATGAGTGTACGAAAAATAGTACTCTCCACCAGCCTCGCCGCCCCATGCTCTCTGGCTAGTGCACTCGGAACAAAGATCTAGGGTTCTGAAAAATAAAAATGGTCTTGATATTCTTTTCGAATAGTTCACTGCATTGAACATCACTAACAAGCAGGAACATCAATATTCCTGGTAGATGTTTTACGGCATGCACGCCTCGCAAGGAACATTGCTGCAGCAGCTGTCTCGGCGTCTTCCTCGAGGCCACGACGGAGTGTATGCCGTACACTCTCTAGATCGGTTGCTTAACAGGGAGTGTGCTGCTCACGAGTACCTAGTTCTTGTGGTTGACGGACTAACGTATATTTGCAGACACGCTGTATCATGCCTCTACGTCCATAATTTTTCAAAAAATCATGTTTTCCAATTCTGTATTCAAATATTAATTGGTACCTCGTACCGGTACTGCTGCTGTACCAGAGCGAGGAGAGTGCGCACATATCTTTAAATCCGATGCACACACACGCGCGGAGCAAAGGCCTCGTCTCAAGGCCACTCCCAAACCCTTGCCGCCCTGCCCGTTCTTGCTCGTGCTTGCGGGGAGATCTTCGGTGTTATCAAAGTCAGAAACCACCAAATGAGCTGTCGACAGGCTCGCAGCATGGATTTATATAGAATACAGTACGAGTATACACTATTGGTAGTCTACCAAAAGAGCAGCAGTACGAGTACTACATGCTTTTAATTTGGAGCTTTTCGCTTTTGCCTCCGCGGTTGACTACCTAGCGGCAAGGCGCGTCGCAAGCTTGGTGTTTGTTTCGACGGCACCTAGGGAGTGTGTTGTAGAGTCCTCGCCCTTGGTCCGTTGCCTGTCCACCTTGCACCCTCTTTGCTCTTGGTTCGAGGTGCTCTCGTACTCATTAAGAAAAGGGCATTCTACTAAATTCCTCCGTCATTGACCGTTTTCTCCGTGTTTTGTAGATCGAAAAAAATCTCAAGTTCTTAGGGTGCCTCGTGCCAACGTTGGTTGCAACCGATAAAGCCGATTTTTGCGCGAGCACGACGGTAAGTGGTCAATCTACCATCTAGGGGGGTTGTGGCACCATCGTGCGCTCTCTCGCACGCACCCGAGCGTCATAAGTTATCGTTCAATGAGTGCAAACCCGACCAAAACAGGGAATTCTACTAAATTCCTCAGTCACGGACCATTTTTTCCTCGTTTTGTCGATCCAAAAAAATATCCAGTTCTTGCGATGCCTCGTGCCAACGCTGGTTGCAACCGATTAAGCTAATTTTTGCGCGAGCACGACGGTAAGTGGTCAATCTATCCTCTTGGTGGGCTGCGGCGCCGTCGTGCGCTCTTTCGCACGCACCCGAGCGTCATAAGTTATCGTTCCTTGAGTGAAAACCCCACAAAAACAGGGCATTCTACTAAATTCCTCAGTCATGGACCGTTTTTTTCCGCGTGTTGTCCATCTAAAAAAAACTCAAGTTCTTGGGATTCCTCGTGCCAACGCTTGTTGCAACCGATTAAGCCCATTTTTGCGCGAGCACAACGGTAAGAGGTCAATCTACCCTCCTGGGGGGTTGCGGCGCCGTCGTACGCTCTCTCGCACGCACCCCAGCGTCATAAGTTATCCTTCCTTGAGTGCAAACCCCACAAAAGCTGATATTCGACAAAGTTCGGAATTTTTTCGCCAATAGGCTTCCGAATATGTGCCCGCCCCAGACGCCGAATCGCAAATCGGTCTTAATGCAGGTAGCTTTAGCGAGTTTGCGAAAAAAAATTAAAATAGAAGTAAAAATGCTCAAGAGGGGCGGTTGCTCAGGGTCGGGGTGTGCTCCCAGGATTTCAAATTTGAAAAATATAATACTCAGGGGCTCTCCGCCGTGCTTGCTCTCCGGTGAGCTCGGAACACAAGACCTGCACTCGAATTGCAACGACCTTCGAGCTTCGTGCCGATCTACCACGCACGGTGCTCTCCCACCTTTCGCCGCGACCTGCCCCCTACGCTTCTCAACCCCTATATCACAACTGCCAGCCATCGTCGCCGTCCTCCTTGCCGTCACCCAGCTCGAGGTTGCGTTGCTTGCCTAGCTAGTTGCGTTGCGTTGCGTCATGAACACAACATCCACCTCCCCTCCTCATCTTGAATGCCTAGGTCGAACCTGCTGTGCTGCTTTCGCCGCCACAGCAGTATCACCAAGCGACGACCGGGTGGAGGAGCTGGCACGCCCAATTGCTCTACGCTTTGGCAGCGAGTGGGCGTCCGCCTCGGCAATCCTCTTCGCCGTGACCCAGCCCGAGAGATCCCTTGTGGTACTTGTTTCTCTCCTACTCGTACGAGTACCGACATGTCCCTGCCTGATGAGATCGTACAACACTACTTTCGCCGCCACATCGTCACGAAACCACTCCTGGTTCGAGGGGATGTCGCGCCCTGTCGTCCTACGCATTGGCGGCGAGTCGGCGTTCGCTTTTGTGGTGGTGTAGGCGACCTTATACCGCCTGTGCTCTGTTCCCTGAGCATAACCGAGTGCAGTTTGTTGCTCAGGGTTAGGAGCTACTTGTGAAGCCTTCCCCCTGAGCATGCAGACTGCTCAGGGTTGTTTTTAGCCGTCAATGTCTTTTATACGGCGAGATTTTGCCAATCCCTGAGCAACGTCACCCCTGAGCTAAATTTTTTTCATTTTTTTATTTTCGAAAACTCTCTAATACGTAACGAGGTTCAGAAACAAACATGAAAATAAAGTAAAATGCTCAGGAGGGGCGGTTGCTCAGGGTAGTGGTATGCTTCCAGGATTTCGATTTTGAAAAAATCAATGCTCAGGGGCTCTCCGCCGTGTTTGCTCTCCGGTGAGCTCGAAACACAAGACCTGCACTTTCGAATTGCAACAACCTTCGAGCTTCGTGCCGATCTACCACGGAAGGTGCTCCACCACCTTTCGCCGCGACCTGCTCCCTACGCTTCTCAACCCCTATATCACAACTGCCAGCCATCGTCGCCGTCCTCCTTGCCGTCACCCAGCTCGAGGTTGCGTTGCTTGCCTAGCTGGTTGCGTTGCATTGCGTTGTGAACACAACATCCACCTCCCTTCCTCATCTTGAATGCCTAGGTCGAACCTGCTGTGCTGTTTTCGCCGCCACAGCAGTATCACCAAGCGCGACTGGTTGGAGGACACGCCCTATTGCTCTACGCGTTGGCAACGAGTGGGCGTCCGCCCCGGCAATCTTCCTCGCCGTGAGTTCCTTGTGGTATTTGTTTCTCTCCTACTCGTACGAGCACCGATATGTCCCTTCCTGCTGAGATCGTACAACACTACTGTCGCCGCCACATCGTCACGAAACCACCCCTGGTTCGAGGGGATGGCGCACCCTGTCGCCCTACGCATTGGCGGCGAGTCGGCGTTCGATTATGTGATGGTCTAGGCACCCTTATACCGCCTGTGCTCTGTTCCCTGAGCATAACCGAGTGCAGTTTGTTCCTAAGGGTTAGGAGCTACTTTTGAAGCCTTCTCCCTGAGCAAGCAGGTTGCTCAGGGTTATTTTTAGCCGTCAATGTATTTTATGCGGCGAGACTTCGACAACCCCTGAGCAACGTCACCCCTGAGCTAGACCTTTTTTCATTCTTATATTTTCCGAAACTCTCTAATACGTAACGAGATTCGGACTATAACACGAAAATAAAAGTATAAATGCTCAGGAGGGGCGGTTGCTCAGGGTAGTGGTGTGGTTCCAAGATGTCACATTTGAAAAATTCAATGCTCAGGGACTCTCCGCCGTGCTTGCTCTCCGGTGAGCTCGAAACACAAGACCTGCACTCGAATGGCAACGACCTTCGAGATTCGTACCGATCTACCACGCACGGTGCTCCACCACCATTCGCCGCGACCTGCTCCCTACGCTGCTCAACCCCCATATCACAACTGCCAGCCATCGTCGCCGCCCTCGTTGACGTCACCCAGCTCGAGGTTGCGTTGCTTGCCTAGCTAGTTGCGTTGCATTGCGTCGTGAACACAACATCCACCTCCCCTCCTCATCTTGAATGTCTAGGGCGAACCAGCTGTGCTGCTTTCGCCGATACAGCAGTATCATTAAGCAACGACTGGTTGGAGGAGCTGGCACGCCGTATTGCTCTACGCTTTGGCAGCGGGTGGGCGTACGCTCCGGCAATCCTCCTCGCCGTGACCCAGCCCGGGAGATTCCTTGTGGCGCTAAATTATCTCCTACACGTACGAGTACCGACATGTCCCTGTCTGCTGAGATCGTACAACACTACTTTCGCCGCCACGGCGTCACGAAATCGCTCCTGGTTCGAGGGGATGGCGCGCCCTATTGTCCAACGCATTGGCGGCGAGTCGGCGTTAGCTTTTGTGGTGGTGTTGGCGCCCTTATACCGCCTGTGCTCTGTTCCCTGAGCATAACCGAGTGCAGTTTGTTGCTCAGGGGTTGTAGCTATTTTTGAAACCTTCCCCCTGAGCAAGCAGATTGCTCAGGGTTTTGTTTAGCCGTCAATGTCTTTTTTGCGGCGAGACGACGACAACCTCTGACCAACGTCTCTCCGGAGCAAATTTGTTTTTCATTTTTATATTTTCTGAAACTCTCTCAGTATTTCCACCCATCTACATCTACATCCAGCAAAAGCAGTGTTCGTGCGGATGCGTCCTGAAGAGACGAGCTCTGTGGTCACAAACTACAAGACAGAGATACACATTGCAAGTACATCAAGGTGATTTATCCATGCAACGCCAACAGCAATGAATACGAGGGCGGAACATATGCAAGCCAGCACACCAGAATATATCTGCAAGGAAGAAAAGAAGAATAAGATTGAGGGGAAAAAAAAGAAAAAAACAAATGGAAAGGAAAAGGGAAAGAGGAACGCAGGAAGGAGAGAAGAGGTACTCAGGAAGAACAAAAACTGAGTGAAACAAGACGGCACGATAAAAATGAAAACAAAGCAATAAACAGTCACCCAGCAACTAGCAACAAGCAGATGACACCACCTAACCAACGTCGGAGACAGCATCCATGTTGGGTTTCGATTGCACCAACTGTAGGAGTAGGAGCGTTCCCGCATGGTCTATTACCTGCTCACTACTCTGTTTCTGACAAAAGTGGTGCCCATACCGTCATCATCGCCCCCGTACCCAAACCGAATCTAACACAGCAACAAAGCAGATGACACAACTCAGCTGGCGTCAGGCGAGCACCCAACTGGGTTCCGAATGCAACTACTATAGGGTTAGGAGCCTTGCTGCCTGGTCTGTCCTCTAGATATTGTGTCTACGACGGCGGTGTCCATTCCCACATCATATCATCCATGACCCGCAAGGAAACCCAACAAATGAAACAGAAAGGGCAAAGCAGGAGGAAAAATAGAGGGGAAAACGAAAGGGACAAAAGGGATGAAAAGGAATACCGGTTCAGCAAAAGCCAGCATACCGGCGGTGGTAGTACTGTACCGCTTTATCGGCCGGCCCTGCCCCCCCGAGGGGATTGGAGCAGGCAGTCCAAAACAAAAACAAAACACGAGGTAGCCGCCGAGGTTTGAAGGTACGTAGAAAGGTTCTACCTGCTAGTCGGCCTGGTGCCTTGCTACCCTGTCTGCCGTCTCCTTGCTTTCTTCAACCGCGGTTCCCTACCTCCCCCCCCCCCCCCGTCGGCTTTGGGCGGCACGCATTCGGGCTGAGCGACGCTCCGAGCCCTTTTTCGCCTCCTCTACGTGCCACCTGTCCATAAATCGTTCAGCTGCTTCGAGAATCCCCCGGTACCACTTGCCTGCTTTCTTTGCTGCATGGACCCAAAGTACGGTTTCAACACCAAATTGCCGTGGGGAGTCCTCCGTGGAGCCTTTGGTGGATCGAAAAACGGCCATGTCGTCTCTCAGGGTTCTGAGCCAGTTGTTCGGTGGCCCACCTGGTTCCGGGTCCCCCCCCCCCAGGCTATCTGCGCAAACATCATCCGACTAGGTAGTCTCCCCTCGTTCTACCGTCCCATTGCCCCCGCGAAGAAGAGCCGCCGTTTCCGGATGGTCGTTTCGATGCTCTCGCAGTTCGTCTTCGTGAGGGCCTTGGCGTAAGAGAGGTTGGTGTGGTCGGCAGGCCGCTGAAAGCCAAGGACTCGCCGGAGAACCTAAAGGTGCGCCTTCCTGAGCTTGTCGTAGTGGGTCACGTTGAGGGTCCACGTCACACACCCGTATAGCAGGGTCTCAATCACCTCGGCCTTCAGTATGCGGACCTTCAGGCTGAGCGGGGCGGTCGGCATATCGTATAGCTCGTGACCGAACCGCTTGTAGCATGCCCTCTTGAGTCGGACCCGGCACTCGATCTCAACCGTGAGGTCCGCGTCTTCGTGGATGACGCCGCCGAGGTATAGAAACTGTATCGTCTATTTATACCTCTGTCCTGCTGCTTCGATGACGAACGGTGGAGCCCGGGATGCAAGGTCCCGTGTTTGCAGCAGCATGGTCTCCGTATTCTTTTCCGAAACCGTGAGGTCTGCTGCTTCGAGGACTGTTACAACAACGGTCATCATTTTAGCAATCCCCTGTGCCGATTTCAAAACAATGCTTGCGTCGTCGGCGTATAGCATGCCCCACACGGCCCACCGCACGCACGCCAATGGTTCCTCGCCACTGCCCGCCTTATCGTCATCGAGGTGGACTAGGTTCTGCACGATGTCTTCGTCCTTGCTGACGCGAACGGGGACAACGTGTAACGCAGCGGCGAAAAACCTGTTGAACTGTAACGGCGGTAGCACGCAACGCTGCCAATGCCCCTTCGTGATGTCAAACAAATCCGAGTGCTCACCGTCGTCCGTACGTACGCGAGCCCGCATGCCGTCGTGGAACTGGCGGATAACTGCAAACATATTTGCTGGTACACCGAAGTGTGCGAACACTTCTCACAGCAATTCTCGGTCGACAGAGTCATACGCTTTCTGCAGGTCGATGAGGCACATGTACAAAGATATTTTTCTCTCTCGTCCGAGTTCTTGCAGTCGGCTCACGACGAACAGCATATCCACTGTTGATCGCGCCGGACGGAAGCCGCACTGTTCTTCGGGTAGGATTCCCCCTTCTTCGCAGTAGTTGCTAAGACGGGACACGACGATTTTCAACAGTGCTTTGCCTGCATGGACAACAAGGGAAATATCTCTGTAATTGTTGTAATCAAAACGATCCTTCTTTTTGTGAAGGACCTTGATGGTTGCATCTTTCCATTGCTGGGGGACATCACCCGTTTTCCAAACATTGACAAGGATGTTGTGAAAGCAACGTGTGAATTCGGGGTGGTCAAGTTTCAGCAATTCGGCCGCTAGAGGGTCTGGCCCTGCCGCCTTCCAATTGGCATACTCCGGATTACCCCCGTCATCTCGTCGATAGTGGGTTCATTTCCAAACGAGAGTGCGAACGGTCGTTTGGGGAATAGCTCGATGAGATGATGGTGGGATCGAGCGTCAGTGATTTTGTGTTCAGAAATTTGGAGAAAAACCCCGCCCATCATTCACGAATGCGAACCATGTCCCGTAACAAACTACGATCCTCACCCCTAACGAATTGTTCACACGTCGTTTTTTTCCCTCCCGTCCCGACCGTGCCTTTCAGGTGATTGCAGAAACTCCGCTGGTCGTTTTGGCGAGCAATTTGTCAACTTCTGCAACATATCCTCGAAATAACTGTTGTTGGTGGTGTTGTTCTCACATTAACTCTCATAATCAAGTCGGTGGTCACAGGACGAGCTCCAGTCCCTCTGAGTGGAACGATACCCCAGGAAAAAAATAAAACACACCAAAAGTGGTACGCGTATAAATCTGAGCTGAATCAAGTCGAATATCGGCCAGAAAAATATATAACAGTGAAATCGGAAGTCAGCGTACGTACGTATCAGGCCCATACTGGTACATACTTTCAAGACTCGCAACTGCTACCGACTACACCGCATGCCACCAAGGAAACCAAATAATGTACAAATCCGAGGAGAAAAAAATAAGCAAAAAATAAAGGAAGACAGGAAGAGAAACCAGAGAACAAAAAATCCTCGAAATAACTATGTACCCCTGTGTCTATAACCTTCCGCAGGGTCGCGCGCGCCGTCCTTAACGTCTCCCAAGCGGTCTTTTCTGCGTGGGGGGGTGCGCACTAGCTGTCGCGCATCCTCCCTCGCGGTCCGTGCTATTTGAAAAGCGGCCGAGGCTTTGGCCGACTCGCACCATCCACGCTTAAGCCTTGCGGTGACGGCGTGTTTCAGCTGGTACCTCTACTTTCGCTGCATCGAAAATGGCCATGGTGAAAACGTCAGCTACGTCAGACATGGTCTTGGGCTGAGTAGGTCGGTTGGAGAGTGGATACGACTCTCGCAACTGCTCGCTTACGACACTCCCCGTCGGACGTAAAAAACTGCCACTTCAACGGTCGGTCTTTTTGGTCCATTCGCGCTTGTCGGTTGGGTGCACAACGACCGCTGAAGTCGACCTTCGCTTACAACACGTTATGATCTGAGTCCGGTTTGGCTCGGGGTCGAGGCTGGGGGTGGACCTTACATGTACCCTAGATCGATGAGCTTGTTGCGTTAGGATGTAGTCTATCCGCTTACGGTCGTTTGGGCGGGCACCGTTGTGTGTATGCGAGATTCCACCCTTACATGGGCTGAAAAAGGTGTTGGTAAGGGCAAGCTTGCAATTGGTAGCGAACGACATGAATTGTTCACCATTTTTGTTTTGCAAATCTCGCCCGTATGCTCCAAGCACTCTACCGTCATCACTACTGCACCCATCTACCCTCCGCCCAGTCCCCGCGTTAGCGTCTTTTAGTACAAACCAACGCTCCTTCATTGGGATCTGCTGAACCAAATCCTCCAACTTTTGCCAGAAAATTATTTTCACCTCGGCATCCTTGGTGCATTCAGTTGGTGCGTACGCTGCGACGAAGTTAACTGGCTCGCATGACAACAAGAATCCCATCGACATGAGACGCTCGTCAACGAACTGCGCGGAGTAAGTAGACTTTCAGCATATCGATTCATTGACGCCCAAGCCCACTCCATGTGACCCTTGCCTGGCTGCTGATCCTTCTTTCTGTCTTTCTGCAATGAATGAAACGTTTAAACGATTACTGAAACTTTTTAACGATTACTGCGTTTTCTAGATTTGAGAAATACAAAGAACTACTGGCGTGTTGGTGGAGGTCAAGCCAAAGAATATTGTCGATACTACTACTGGTGTGTTGGTGGTAGTCAAGCGATTGAAACAGTCCATAAGGTTTACAATGAAACACGAAAAAGTCACAAGTGTTCGACGATTACTGGATGAATGAAACGTTTAACCGATTACTGAAACTTTTAAACAAGGGTAGTAATGGTCAAAGGGGGGTATCCCCCCGGCTATTTGGGCCAAACGAGGGTATAGGCAAAACACGCCAACGGGAGGCGCTCCCACGTGCCCCAACCTGCTTCAAATTCAATTCTGACGCACTGG
>JAYJMJ010000411.1:3849780-3862147 GCA_036873875.1 Laminaria ephemera | reverse complement strand
TTGTATTCAGGACCAAATATGGTTAGTAAAAACCGTGGAATGTATAGATTTTTGTGCACATCGTGGGTCCTGATTACGATAGTCCTCCGTAATAGTTAGCGGGGCGACACTAACTCCAATTATTACGGGGGAACGTTGTATTCAGGACCAAATATGGTTAGTAAAAACCGTGGAATGTATAGATTTTTGTGCACATCGTGGGTCCTGATTACTATAGTCCCCCGTAATAGTTAGCGGGGCGACACTAACTCCAATTATTACGGGGGAACGTTGTATTCAGGACCAAATATGGTTGGTAAAAACCGTGGAATGTATAGATTTTTGTGCACATCGTGGGTCCTGATTACTATAGTCCTCCGTAATAGTTAGCGGGGCGACACTAACTCCAATTATTACGGGGGGAACGTTGTATTCAGGACCAAATATGGTTGGTAAAAAGCGTGGAATGTATAGATTTTTGTGCACATCGTGGGTCCTGATTACTATAGTCCTCCGTAATAGTTTGTTCCCAAAATGCATGGTACGGTAAAGGTGGTACCATTTTTTTTTCCTCCATCTCCTCACTTGAGGAGCTCTATACCTCACCCGAAAGCTTGTTTTGAGCAAACTGAAAGTGCAACCGGATGACCAAAACCCATGGCCTAGGTATAAAAAAATATTCATGTTGAAAAACAAGAATGACATATTCCGACGATTTTTGGGTTAAGGAGCCCCGTCATTCAGAAACAAAAAAATGCCCAAAAAGTGCTGCCATTATCGTAGCACGCGTCTACCTTTCTAGACGGGACACGAGGTACCATATGGGGTTGCAATTTTCTTGCACAAAATATTTCTGATTGACTGGCCGGGCCTCGGCCTCCTCGATCGAGGAACGCACCATTACCGTTGTGTTTTACTCTTTTTTCGCGAAATTAGACACGTACTTCGACACGTGCTACGGTATCCGTGCACCTTTTTTTTTTCTGAGGCTCCTCACTTGAGGAGCTCTAAACCTCACCCGCAAATTGATTATGCGTGAACTGAAAGTGCAACCCGATGAACAAACCCATGGCCTATAGGTATGCCAAAATTCAGATTGAAAAAAAAGGACGACATTCCGACGATTTTGGGTTAAGGAGCGCCGTCATTCAGAAACAAAAAAAGCCAAAAAGTGCTACCTCTATCGTAGCGCGCGTCCTTCGTACTACGATAGAGGTGCAGCATTTTTTTTCTTGAGGCTCCTCACTCGAGGAGCTCTGAACCTCACCCCAAAAAGCTGATATTGAGGAAACTGAAAGTGCAACTCGATGAACAAACCCACGGTTTTAGGTCGGCTTTAGGTATACAAAAAATTCTAGATTTGAAAAAAAAAAGAACGACATTCCGGCGATTTTGGGTCTAAGGAGCGCCGTCAATCAGAAACAAAAAAATCCAAAAAAATGCTGTCTCTATCGTAGCAAGATTGAAAAAAAAAAGAACGACATTCCGGCGATTTTGGGTTAAGGAGCGCCGTCAATCAGAAACAAAAAATCCAAAAAAGTGCTACCTCTATCGTAGCAAGATTGAAAAAAAAAGAACGACATTCCGGCGATTTTGGGTCTAAGGAGCGCCGTCAATCAGAAACAAAAAATCCAAAAAAATGCTATCTCTATCGTAGCACGCGTCATTATCCCTTGATACCTCGGCCATGGGATTACTCGTCGGGTTGCATTTTCATTTTTCGTCGCAAACCAGGGTTTTTGGTTCAGGAATAGAGCTCCTGAAGTGAAGAGCCTCAGGAAAATTTAGTACTATTCCTTATCGTAGCATTCGTCAGGCGTTCACCCTTTGGGGGACCCAGGTGTGGCGACCGAAAACAGCGAGAAAGACAGATTTTGTCGCCCGTTTAGGAAGAGAGTGCAGCAGTACCAAGTACTATCATGGTGCGCGCTGTCTCGTACAGGTCCTTACTTTTGCAAATTCGGACAACATCTCCTCTCTTAGCGGTACGGGCTTCTTCGTGTGGTCGATGCCATAATCGTCACCATATTTCAGTAGCCTTTACTACGGTGTTATCAACCCACAAAAATCGTACCAGATAAAGTACCAAATATATTTTGGATTTTTGAGGTGGTCCCGCACATTTTTCTCAGTTTTTGCAAAACGCGCGGCGAAGCCGCGCTCAGGGCGGAGCCTTAGCCTGGGTTAGGGTTGGGGTTAGGCTTAGGGTTAGGGTTAGGGTTAGGGTTAGGATTAGGTTGGGTTGGGTCGACGCCCTCTCGCGATTTGTAAAAAAAAACACAAACAAAAAAACACGAAAACCAGCCTAGAAACCTCTATAAAGTGAAACGTGTTTGGTACTTTATCTGGTAGGATTTGTGGGTCAAAGACCGGTAAAGGCGCCTCCTTTATTTCGACATTTTTCACTTTGAATTCCCAAAGGGGTTTAGGCTGTTTCCTATGCGGTTTCGATTTTTGTTCGATCCGATTTGGGCTTTTAACCCTCTTATTACGGAGGACCATAGTAATGAGGACCCGCGATATACACAAAAACCTACATATTCCACTGTTTTTGCGAACGATTTTTGGTTCTGATTACTATGTTCCCCAGTAATAGCACCCACTCAGAAACCGCAAACAAATAACCACGACCATGTCAAAAGAGCCCGGACTCTTTGGGTCCACCACGGCAGACAGTAAATCACTTTGCAACACTTTGGCGTGGTAAACGGGGCATTCAAGGTCCACTCATAGAGCATGCCTCTAAAACCAACAAATACCACATATATTTGGGCCCATTTCATGGGTCCTATAGCGTTCTAGTGCCAAGAGGGTTACCAATCGAAGACGTTTTACGCCCGCAAAGCGACGGGGTCGGCCGTGTGCTTCTCGGAATGAATCCACCTACTCTCCTAGTGGGACCCAGCTCAAAAATCCGCTTCTCCGCCGGTGCAGCTCGAATTATTGCCGACTACCCAAAATCTGACACAATTAGTCTGAAGTAGCTTTCAAATCAGAAAATGGCGTATTTTCTGACGAGGGACAGCTTCAGATTATTTTTCGCCGGATTATGCACCGTAGGCAAAAAAATCGTACTACCTGGTACGCCTCTGGAGAAGCGGGTTTTTGAGCTGGATACCCCTCGGAGAGACTCTGGACTCGTTCCGAGACGTTCGTGGCTGATTTCCTCGGTTTGTCGGCCAAAAACGGACACAAATGTCTGAAAAACCCTAATCGAACCGAAAAAAAATCGAACCGCATGGGGAACAAACAGCCTTAGGAAGTGGTTATGGGGTCGTTCTTAACCTTTGTACAGTTTCAAAAACTATCCAACAATAAATTCAAGTAGATTGCCCCCAAAACGGGCTTGCAGTTCACTTAAAAAACAAAGTTTCGAGAAGCGACAAAAACAAAATGTCGCAGTTTTGTTTACCTCAGATTAGTGCGATTTTTGTGTGTCGCACACCGTCGATGGGTAGAAATAACCAGGGTTTTTCACGGGTGAAGACCCGGCCCGCGGGTCGGGTCAGGAGGCTTTCAAAATCTCGCGGGTCGAGTCGGGTCGAGTCAGGAGATGTTCGAAACCTCACGGGTCTTGTCGGGTCGAGTCAAGAGGTTTTCAAATCTCACGGGTCGGGTCGAGTCACCCTGACCCGACCCGACCCGCGAGAATCGACCCGACCCGCGACAATCGACCCGACCCTTGAAAAGCTAAATAACTAGAGTTGTGAGTGGGCTGGATTTCACGACTAATAACTAATCGGCAGGTGCCGTTAGCCAACTAACTGACTATAGTCGGCAAGTCGGCTGGCGAAGCCAACTGATGACCAGCCGACTTGCCGACTTAAGCTAGGCGAGCGAGGAAAGCCAAATCAGTCCCTCCCGGCCGATTGGGGCCCGCCCAAAAAAGCAAACGTACATCCGCATTGAACAATGCTTCCTACAAGAACGGAAACCCAATTTAGTCAGATAGTCGGCACCTCCGAGAAACGACCGATTACTAGTCTGACTACTAACTAATTGGTGACTTAAGTCGTGCCGACTCACAGCTCTAGTAACAAGGGGTCAATGTGAAGAGAACGCGTACATACACATTATCCATGGTAACGGTGTAAGAGCGAACCATTTTTTTTTTTTTTTTTGTGTCTTACCCCCTCCGTCAATCGATCGAAATTAAAAACGCCATAAAGCGTTCCAATCGCCCTAAGACGCCTGCTACGGTAGAGATGCACCGTTTTTTTTTCTGAGGCTCCTTACTTGAGGAGCTCTATCCTCCTCCCCAAAACTGAGTTTGGAAAAAATATAAGTACTACCCGATGAACAATCAGACGACCTATCTATGCAAAATGAAAATTATTGCAAAAAAAAAGAGCGAAATTCCGACGGTGTTGGGTTAAGGAGCCCTCGTCGTTCAGAAAACGTCTCAGGCAAAAAGTGCTACCTCTATCGCGGCGCGTCTCCTAAACGGAGTTGCGTTTGCGTTCTTGTGTAACTGCCGTCGTTGTGAGAAGAAAGTGGTGTACGATGACCCGCGGTTCGAGGATGGTCGAAAAGAGGGCGTATTCAGCCAACTCATAGCCCTACCTAAACAAACTTTCGTTCTTGTCTAACCGCCGTCGTCGTGGTGAGAAGGAGGTTGTGTACGACGACCCGCGGTTTGAGGACGGCAGCAAGAAGGAGAGGGCGAGGGCTAAGCTCCAATGCGTCGAGGACACCAGGTGGGTGTCCAGAATGGATCTACAATACAGGACCCCTGCTAACAAAACGAGTACAGTACTAAGAAAGCTAGGCTGAGATTTACAGGAAAATAAGAAAGCCGGGAGTCGTTACACTGAAGCTAGTGAAGGCTCAACCTCCATGCTCCGCCACGCTCACGCTCCGCGCCCTGCTTGTGTGCGCCTTCGCCCGGACCAGTTCTTGCCCAAAAACACCAGAAACAAGAAATAACACAAGAGTTGGCCTATCGCTTGGTCGTTGGCCGCCTACTACGACTTACAGCTCTGATTGCACGGCCACGCCTACTCGGCGCCGTCCCTTGCAATCCGACGTGGGCCTACCTAGCTGCGCGAATCACGAAACGGTGATGGTCACCACAAAGTGGACCCCTACCACAGCATGAAACACTAACCCCGAAATTATTTTGTGTCCAAACAAACCACGGATTATGCCGCTTCCCTCCTCCCAGAACAAGAAATCCAGCCTGGACCAGTTTTCCCATTTTTAGCTACTGCTGTAGATGTCCTGCATTGTATTTTTAGCTAGAGCTGTGAGTCGATTGGATTTCACGACTAATAACTAATCGGCAGGTGCCGTTAGCCAACTAACCGAATTTAGTCGGCAAGTCGGCTGGCGAAGCCAACTGATGACCAGCCGACTTGCCGACTTAAGTCAGCCAAATCAGCTCCTCCCAGCCGATCGGGGCCCGCCCAAAAGAGCAAAAAGTGCATCCACTTCGTTGAACAATGCTTCCTACAAGAACGGAAACCCAATTAGTCGGATAGTCGTCACTTCCGGGAAACGACTAACTATTGGTCCGACTACTAACTAGTTGGTGACTTATGTCGTGCCGACTCACAGCTCTAATTTGAACCCTTTGGGGAAATCAGAGGGTAAAAGCGACCACCAACAATGCCGATGACACCAGACGCATGCGACGGTAGAGACGCACCGTTTTTTTTTCTGAGGCCCCTCACTTTTGAGGAGCTCAATACCTCTCCCAAAAACTGATTTGGGGAAAAATTAAAGTGCTACCCGATGAAAGATCTCTTGCCTCAGGTATAAAACGAAAAGAACTGCAAAAAGAAAATATCGAGATTCCGACGATTTTGGGTTAAGGAGGCCCCGTCATTCAGAAAACGTTTCAGCCAAAAAGTGCTACCTTTATCGTAATGCCGATGACATCAGACGCATGCTACGGTAGAGGTGCACTATTTTTTTTTTGTTCTGAGGCTCCTCACTTGAAGAGCTCTATACCTCACCCCAAAAACTGATTTGGGGAAAAATAAAAGTGCCACCCGATGAAAGATCTCTTGCCTCAGGTATAAAACGAAAATAACTGCAAAAGAAAAAAATCGAGATTCCGACGATTTTGGGTTAAGGAGGCCCCGTCATTCAGAAATAAAAAAGTCGAAAAGTGCTACCTCTATGGTATTAATAGCACGCGTCACAAAAACACACATGCTACGGTAGAGGTGCACCATATTTTTTTTCTGAGGCTCCTCACTTGAAGAGCTCTATATACCCCACCCAAAAACTGATTTGGGGAAAAAGAAAAGAGTGCTACCCGATGAACAATCCATCCCATGGCCTAGGTATACAAGGAAAATTGTTGTAAAAAAAAAATAGTGAAATTCAGACGATTTTTTGGGTTAAGGAGCCGTGTCATTCAGAAACCGTTTCAGCCAAAAAGTGCTGCCTCTATCGCAGCACGCGTCATCGGTTACTGCTTGGCTGGGGTACGACGGCGCATTTTGTAACCCAACTATATTAGTACAACAATGCGAGTAGCCGTACAACACGGACGCTGCATTAGCGTGTTTGCGATGTACCAACTTTGGCTGGGTAGGAGTTGGGTAGGAAACATACAAGAATAGTATTGAAACCGTCAAAATCACAATCCAAGGCCAACCCAACCCAAGAAAAACCAGATAAAACTTATTTTATTTTATTTTTTCCTACCATTTTTTCAATTTCCAACCTAATCTTTTCGTGGCTTAGTTGGCCATGGGCTATGAAATTCGTCGGTTTCAATACCAGTTTTACGTTTTATCCAACCCAAAAGAGTTTTGAAATCGCGAACACCCTATATAATTAAAGTGCAACCCGATGAACAATTCAAAGGCCTAGGTATGTAGATTTATGATTGATGTAGTGAAACAGACATGGCATTCCGATGATGTTCGATAATTCCTAAGCTGAGGAGCCCCGTTAATTAGACATAGGTTGGCCAAAAACTACTATTGTAGTACAGTAGGGGTCCCCCAGTAAGGCGGTGGTGTGCCGGAGCAGTATGGCCGCCTTATTGGAGGAAGCCGCCTTATTCAGTCCAGGTTATGAGTGCAATTTTCCAGTCGCGCCAAGCGATTTTGACCGCCTTGGATCGGGATACCGCCTTACTCAGACTGCCTTATTGGGGGAAGCCGGTTGATTCATTCGAGGTTATGAGTGCGATTTCCCAGTCGCGCCAAGCGATTTTGACCGCCTTGTATAGGGATTCCGCCTTACTCAGACTGCCTTATTGGGGGAAGCCGCCTTGTTCATTCGAGGTTATGAGTGCAATTTCCCAGTCGCGCCAAGCGATTTTGACCGCCTTGTATAGGGATACCGTCTTACTCAGACTGCCTTATTGGGGGACCCCTACTGTATACCTCTGTCGTATCACGCGTCCTTCGTTCACCCAAGAGACCGTGAGAAACGCGACAGCCTCCTATCACGGCGGCCCATCATGAGCAAGTCTAGCATTGTTATCTTGTCGAATTTAGAGGGCTTCCATGATAGCACCTGACGCTATTAATAGGCGGCAGCCGTGCCAGTAAGAGAGACCACGCTCCTGTGGTGCGCGAATTCGATCGCTGCATCAACGTCGCAACCACGTGTGGGGTTTTCATGGCACTTTCGTCCAACCAAGGGACCTGGTGAGGAGCGTGATAGCCTCCTATTATGGCGACCCGTCATGAATAAGTCTAGGATTGTTATCTGTTGGTTATATTTTTACGAAGTAATAGCATTACCCACTATTCATAGCTAACGTAAACACGCGACTCAGTGGGCTAGTGGGTTGTGCTATTTAATCAACATTGTCTTTTTCGAAATGAGATACCACCTTTCTGTGATAACCAACATTGTCTGTTCGAAATGAGAGACCACATGATAACCAGCATCGTCTTTTCGAAATGAGAGACCACGTTTCTGTGATAAGCAACATTGTCTTTTCGAAATGAGAGACCACACTCCTGTGGCGCTCGGCGTGGGCACCTGTATGGGGGAAGGGTTGCGGTTGGGGCCTGGTGTGTTCTGGGGGCTGTTTGGGCGACGACCTACTATTCGTTATTGATGTAAATTGTTGTTATTGTTGTTTGTTGTCGTTGTTGTTGTTGTCGTTGTCGTCTTGCTGGCCATTTTTCTAGAGCTATTATTAGCAGTCAGCGCCAACTATTAAAATGGCTATGGTGTAAATCAGTTCATTACACGGACGTCAAATCTCTGCACCACCGGCAGCTGCAGTGGCAATTGCAGTTGCGATTGCAGCAGACGGTGGCACGACTTGCCGTCTTACTTACGCGTCTCTTTTGTTTTTTTCTGTCCGTGCGCCTGCAGCAGACGGTAACACGACTGACCGTGTTACTTACCTACGTGTCTCGTTGTTCTGTCCGTGCGCCGTAGCCGCAAAACATCTTCCTCGAGACTGGTCGTGTTACTACTACAGTGATCCATTATTTAGAGTACGAAATGATACACAAAAAAAGAAAGCATCTACACCTTTCAGTCGAGCTCTCCTACGTTGCGACTGTGTTCGTGTGGGGTTCTGTATGGTGTGTAGACCAGGCAACAGAATGTGCTAGAGTCAAAACCTATAAAATAGGCGGGGGTGTTCCCCCGCCCCTCCTTTTTGTTTTGTATCTCTACCTGCTAACAATGAATTTCCGTAATAACGTGTCTCTTCTTCTGTCCTCGCGCCATCGCGATAAAACGCTTCTCCCTCGCGGCTTTTTTTACGTCAGGGTAGTTGTTCTCAGCGGCGCTTTGCCAGCACAGCGCCGGCGAGTGTCGACTTTGTGTCGCACGTACGGAGCGGCGTTCTACACCGTGGAGACCTTCGGCTACGACGGGTGAGAAAAGCCGAGTTTTGGTACTACGGTGCACGTTTTAGTTTGTACCTGGTAGTTGTTTTTTCTTCCGTCGGATTTGCTTTTTTTGTCCTTTTTTTGCGATCACGAGCTAGATTTCAGGGGAATGAGCTAATGTGAGACCATCATATCCACGGGCGCAGTTCTATGATACCAGATATGACATTTGTTGGGGGTGACGTGAACCGGTTGCGCTTTACACATCCCCCACATAGGGATATCCGAACAAAATACCGTATAACACGCATGATAACACACCCCCAGAGACGAATTTCAATGTCGATTTTCTCTACGACCGGTATGGCATATGCCATAGAGGGCAAACGCCAAGCGACGCGTCTATGGAAAGATCTCGACGAGATCTCCCCAAAGCCGCCATTTTCGTTGTTTGTGCCGCCCTGGTTTTGGAGACAATTGGCTCTGAAATTTGTCCCAGGGGTTGTTGTGTTATCTTGCGTGTTGTATGGTATATACTTGTGTTATCTTGCTTGTTGTACGGTATATACCCGGAGCAGCAGAGACATGCATCGACAAAAAAAATCTCAGTGGTGAGCAGCTTGATCAACGGCGAACGTCTCTTTCTGCTCAGCGGCGAGCGTAGCGAAAGGTGTTCCTGCGTTTTCACGGAAAATACTATTTATACTAGAGTTATTGAGTATGTACGTGTCTGTGGCACCCTGATACGAACGCGATTCCGGAGGTATTCCAATACCAAACCAGCACAGGGGGGAGGGGGCTGCGTTGTCCCCCCGCTGCCGACGCTGTTGCTTTGCTGTTGCTGCTGCTGCTGCTGCTGCTGCTTATATCTCCAGTGCCGCTACGAGTACTGCTGCTGCTGCTGCTGCAACCGCTCTTACGAGTATATATCGCAATATCAATGTACCAGGTACACGGATAATCGGATAAAAATTCGCACTGCGCTCCGCTATTCACACCTGCTTTTACACGCTGTTTGTCGGCGATGGTAGGTACTTCGTTCCTCTCTGTTCTTTTGTTTGGTTTTACGTTTACGTTCTTTTTTGTTTCTCTCGATTTACGTGGATCTGGTTGTTCTTCTGCAAAAATATACGGTACGTAGCTCTCGGTAGGAACTCGCGCTGGTGGATATTTGCATCTGCCGTCAACTGCGTGCGTTGGTGGGAAGCAGGAAAGTCCCGACCGAACCCAACCCAACCCAACCCAACCCAACTCATCCCCAACGCAACCCAACCCAACCCAGCAAAATTGCATTTGCTGTCATTGGGCGTAGGTGTGTGTGCGTCCAAAAATAGTTTTAATTGTTCAGTTTGGGAGATGCGGTCGTCGGGTGAGACACAGAACATGGATAACCGGGTGGACCCGGGGCTGGAAATGCGCCCCCTTTTTTTTTGGCGCCGTCGGAAAAAAAAATAGAAACTCGCTGCGCTTATAATAATTGTTGCAGCCCCCCGATGTTGCCCGGTCAGCCCAGGAGCAGCTTTGGTTTAGAGCCTCACCTGTGCCGTGGACCCCCCGGTCGCGCTATTACGGGGGAACATAGTAATCTAGTAATGAGGACCAAATATGGTTAGTAAAAACAGTGGAATATATAGTCTTTTTGTGTATATTGTGGGTCCTGATTACTATGGACCTCCGTAATAGTGTTATTCACACCGGATACATGCTGCGGTAGAGGTGCATTTCTATTAATAGTTTCTGAGGCTCTTCACATGGGAAGCTCTATTTCCCACTCAAAAAATGATTTGGAGAAAATTGAAAGTGCAACCCGATGAACACTCCCATGGCCTAGGTATACATAACAAAAATTCCTATTACAAAACAAGAATGACATTCCGACGATTTTGGGTTAAGGAGCCCCGTCATTCACGTCATTCACAAAACGAAATAGCGAAAAAGTGCTACCTCTATCGTAGCACGCGTCACCGGTCGGCGAAGGAACCATGCACACGTCGGACAGATCACGATCTATAGATCATCTAGATCATGTAGATCCTAGATCTGTCGTTACTCTGACTTGTTGTTCAGGATCCGTGTAGTACAGATCCAGTCCAGGAAGCATGTGCTAGATTGTTCAGATCATCCGGCTCTCACCCGGCAACATGATCTATAGGTCATGCGGATCATATAGACCAGGGATTTAGTATTTGACCTGAAAGACGTAGATCATGAATAGGGATCTGATCGGTTCGACGTGTGAAACCAGGGTGCAGTTGCTCGGAGCTCAGTCGCTCGGAGCTCCCGAGGCCTGCGCTGCCAGCGCCATATTGATGACCCCCTCGACGATCTGGTGGGTTTTTCCTGGCGGAGATCTCCTCGGCTCGATTCCTCCGCGCCGGGGGTGGCGGGGTCGGGGCAGCTCCGACTCGCAACAACCTGAGCGGTATGATCGAGCGAGCTGGTGATCGGGCAATGGTGAACCTGTTCCTCCAGCAACAGTACAATCGCGAGGGTATGTCGCGCGAGTGTGAGTGTCGGTAGAACGGCCGTAACACCGGGATCGACAGCGGCCCCGTCGTGTAAGTACATGGGGTCGCTGCCGATTCCTGACCTACGACCGTTGTACCGATACCCGCACTCGCGCGACGTGCTTGGTGGTTGTAGTGTTCGTGGAGGGACAGGTCCCACCATCGGCCCATTCACCCTGTCCCTCGATCACGCCGCCCAGGTCGTTCCGAGCAAATATGCCAGGAGACGCACTTTTATGCCTTGACAGACGCTGTCAAGGCAAACGTCTTGACAGACAGCCTTGACAGCCAAAACCCGGGGACGCGAAAACAAATCCCCGGGAAGTACAAAACGCAAAACAATATATATAACAGGGGTTTCCACATATGTACTGAGTTTTTTTCTACCAGGCAGATCGGGGACAATACGTCTAGACGGATGGAAATGCGTCGATAGACGGACAGCCACCATCGGCTCCTTCACCCGCTCTCTCTATCATGCGGTCCAGGTCGTTCTGGGTCGTGCCTGCCCCGCTACCCCCGGCCGCAGCCCCGGCTGACTGGCTGCAGCCCCGGCACGGTTTGGTTGTGGTGTGCTTTGTTTCTCTCTGTACATTGTGACCCAGCCATTAACGTGATGTGCGTCTATATAGCACATACGTCTGAGCTGTGCACGTGAATTGTTTTGTTCTGTCGTGCGTACTTTGTTTTGTTTGTCTCGATTTACGTGAATCTGCTTGTTTTTTTGTACATAATAATTGTTGTACGAAGCCCCTATACATAACATCCCTGATGTCGACCGGTCAGCCCAGGAGCAGGTTTGCTGTAGAGCCGCACCTGTGCCGTGGACCCCCCGGTCGCGCTGCTGGTATTCTAGGGGTGCACGAGTTTGTTTTTGGCGACAGCGTACTTTTTTTCTTTGAGGCCGAGACAGAGGGGGGTGCACTCATTTCATGCAAAGCCGAGGTCATATGACCATTGACCCTCGCATCCCTACAATGCCGGGACGGAGCACGTCGGGTTTTCACCGACCAGGCAGACGCGCGTGCACCAAGCGCGAAGCGCCGTGAGGGGGGGGTGTACTCATTTCATGCATAGCCGTAGTCCTATGATCATTGACCCTCGCATCCCTACAATGCC
>JAYJMJ010000411.1:3812916-3825743 GCA_036873875.1 Laminaria ephemera | reverse complement strand
CTCCCGCCCGCCCACGACATTCCCCTCCGTCAAAACGCCTCCACCTCAATCTCCGAAAACAATCAGCAAGTGTGCGGGATGGTTCCAAAGTCAAGCATGTTCTGCGAACCGGTGCGTCGTCTCCGCCCGAGGACCGTCACGATCTTCTCCCCAACGTCTAACAACAGTTGTTGCGAAATGTCGGTCGACAACATGTCATCGATAGCAACAGACACCTACGACGACGACGATAACTCCACCATCCAACACTCCACCGGCCAACAATCCACCACCACCAACCGGGTAGAGAACTACCACACCCGGTTGATAACCGACGACAACTCCACCACCCAACAGGGGGTCAGCCATCACACTCGGGTGGTAACGGCGTCAGCAAACCCACCCGCCACCGCTACCGGACGACCCTTATTCCCCGATTACCCGTACCCACAGCACACACTCCCACGACAACGCACCGGCGATCGCAGAAAAGTTGGTATCACAGAAACGGATCGACCTCGCCCAGGAAAATTCCCGTCCACGGCGACGGCGCGAACGGCAAACTCATTAGGAAACCCATTGACAGAGGGGGGAGGGGGTCGAGGAGGGCGGCGGCGGCGGCCGTTGACTGTCGTCGGCCCGGCGTCTTTCGCGCGTGCAGAAAGGCCTAACATCACCGACGAGCGGAGACGTCAAGAGGACAGTTACCACAACAAGGCGGTTCGTCTTTTGACCGGGAGCGGGGATGTGCTCGTTACGGTTAACCGTCGACGGACGAGTGCGTGGGGGGCGGGTCCAAATTGTGTTGACCCATGTCTTGACCGAGCGCGTACCGCGGGTGGGAACCACCCGCCGTGTAAAAATAATGCACGAAGTGGGGAGGGTGGGAACCCACCGCGTGGAAATAATGCACGAAACGAGGAGGGTGGAAATGAGCCCCCGCGTCAAAAACATGGACGGAGCGAGGAAGCTTCCAGCGGCAAATACGGACAGAAAAATTGGAATCCCAGTGACAACAGTGGTAAATACGGACATATCAATTGGAACCTCAGTGACAACAAGGGACGGATTGGAAGCAGCAACTCTAATAGAGGAAGGCAGCAAACATTTTTAGGTGGTGCATTATTATCGTCTGCTGGAAAAGGCGAAATCAAAGGCGGGGCATTATTATCATCTGTGGGCACAATTGGACCCAGATCGGGTGCACTAACGGTTCAGAAAAATGTTCTTTCAAACGGCCCGCTGGAAGCTCAGGCAATAAAGCTTCTCCCGGCCGATTTAGCGTCCGCGCTTCCGGCCTATCGAGAGCCGGGAAGGGCCCAGCTACCGTTGATATTCCGAGCAACATCGGCCCCGATAGTTAAGTCTACCCCTACTACTGTTAGGGGGGTCCAGTTTGTAGGAGGGGGTGCCAGAAGGGTTTCCCGACGTGGCTCGTCTAGCGCGTTGAAGGGGGGTGTGATAGTGGACCCTGTTGGTTCCGTCGATGATTTTCGAGAAGGGAGGGAGACTAACGTGGGCGCCGGTAAGACGCCTAATAATGCCTCCGACGCTAGCAACCCTTCTGCAGCAGACGGTGGTGATGATAGTGGTGGTGGTGGTGGTGGTGGTGGTGGTGGTGGTGGAGGTAGCGGTGATGGTGGTGGTGGTGGTGGCGACGGTGGTGGCGGTGGTGGCGGTGGTGGCGATGGTGGCAGTGGCGGTGGTGGTGGTAGCAGTGGCGGTGGCGGCTACCAGGCGAGCGTCACGGCTAAAATACCACCACATTTGGGCCCGTCTTCCGGTCCGGATTCCATCGGAGGAGCGTCAAAAACCGGGCCGCTTCATCAAGAAAATAGCCCGAGTGGGTCTTACGATACCGTCAGCATGGCCATGTTGTCGGGCGATGAGACGGACAGCCCCCGCCTTCGCTAGTACGAGCGCGTATAACTAGAGTAAAAGTTCCGCGCATACAATTTGTAGTGTGAAAGCCGCACAAACAATTTGTAGTGTGGATGCCATAGGTTTGCTTGGAACGCAATGTGTGATGGCATAGATAAGACAGGACATGTTTACGTAGCACCGTTGTTTTGGCAACCGAGCTAAATTGACACACGACACGTTCGTGGAAGTATGGTGAGCCTGAGCTTCGTTTTTACACGCCCGACGGAGGATAAAAAACGAACGGTTACGTCGTCCATGCGCCACTCTCGAAGCTCTACTGGTCTGCGGCATAAGTCGGTGGAGATTGCCGTTGTCAGCGAATGAACCACGACAGATTATTTTCAAGTTATGATGGCTTCGTGTTGTCTGAAAACCACGCCTACGCTGCTGTCAGAAATGCGTTACGGTGGTGAGGGGCGGAAGTTAGAGCTTACCAGGGAACTAACACCTGGTACCAACTGTTAGAACATCCTCATCATCAGATGTTGGTTGTGTTGCAGCAAGCTCTGCATCGTGCTTTCAATACGGCCAAAAACGGTTGAGACTGCCTCCAGATACTGGCGAACCCTTTAAAAGATTTTGTGCGGGTCCAGTCTCATCAAAGCACTCTTCCTGGTAGTTGAGGTATACGTACCAGACGTTATTTATTACCTTTGCCACCCCACAATGTGCAGCGTTAGTGACAACAACAAAAAGCCAACAAGGAAATAGAAAATGAGGACCACTGCCAGTACGAAAAAGACGTACGTAGTGTACATTCCGCAGCAATGCGTAATTGCTCCGACCGAAGGAAATATGCATCATTAATGGGCGCGAGATATCCCCGTCTTCCCTCCAGAAGCACCCACACCGCCGCCGCCGCCGCTTCCGCCTACCCCTTTTTCCTTTCCGTTTCCGGTATCACCACCATCAACCCCCACCACCAACTCGGACACATCTTTCGGCAGCCTAGCTTTAGCCAACTCCGTGACGCCCAACGGTCCGGCGCGTAGTCGAACCTCAATAACACCCCCCCAGTCATCATCCAACCACCCACCACGTAGTACGTGGCTGAAAACTTCTCCTCTTCCGAAGGGATCAGCCTTGCGCGTCCAGACCTCACGTCCCCCCCGCCCCTGTCCCGAACCAGACCCCTCAACACCCTCCTCCTCGCCCTCCTCCTCCTCGTTCGGGTTCGACTTTAGCGGGTTCGTTTCTAGCAACGAGGAGTCGGGTTTTTTACTTTCTGGAGACGGGGAGGAGTTGGCTTTACCTTTCGGCAACAATGATGAGTCGGTTGTTTTACCGTCTGGCGGCGAGGAGTCGTTTGGTTTACCTGCATGAACGTGTGGTGGAACGGGGTGGTGGCTTTACCGTTTTGGCGACAATACAGAGGGAGTCGACTTTTACTTTTTGCGACAAGGAGGAGTTGGGCTTTTTACTTTCTGGCGTCGAGGAGTCGTTTTTTTCCCGTTTGTCGACGAGGACGAGTCGGCTTTACCTTCTAGCGTCGAAGAGTAGGCTTTACCTTTTTTGCGTCAAGGAGGAGTCAGCTTCACCTTATGGTGATAACGAGGAAACTCGTCATTTTTTTACTTCAGACGGCGTGGAGTCGTTTTTTTTTTACCTTTTGGCGACGAGTACTAGGAGCTGTGTTTTGTTTGCCGTCTGGCTGCAAGTTGTCATTTTTTTTACCTGCAAGAACGTCGGCGTCCACGTTTGCGTCGAAGAGGAGAGGTCCGAGCTCGAGGGGCAGCCCCTCCGCCAACTGGAATGGTACCGCGTTGGTGATTATCGCGCGAGGAGCTGAGGAGGCGTCGCCGTGGCTTGTCGGCCCTCCTCTACCGTCGTTTGCAGTTCTGGATGCAGGTTTCCGTGGGCTAGACGTTGTTCTGTTGTTCCCCTCCGTTGCGGTTTTCCTATTCAAAGCAAAAAGCGAGATCAGAAATGCACAGAAGGGGGGATAAATTGTCAGAGTTACACGTAAGTGGGGGTGAAATAGTTCGCCAAAGAAAACGAGATAAGAATTGCACAAAAATGGCGGTGACGTGCTTCGCCAAAGTGCGATAGGAGCGACGAGCTCCGAATATCCCTTGGGGTAGGGTGAGGGACAAACAAAGTAGCACAAATCGGACAGATCACGCTCTAGATAATCTAAATCCTATATCTGTCGTCATGGAATGTCGTGCAGGATCTGTGCAGCACATATCCAACCCACGAAACGTGTGCTACTGCATAATAGATCATTCAGATCATCCGACTCTCACCCGAAAACATGATCTATATACCATGCAGATCATATAGACCAGGGATCTGTCGTCCCTGAAATATACAGATCATGAATAGGGATCGGATCCGTCCGACGTAAGCAAAGTTGGTGTAGTATACTTCTCGTTACCTTGGCCCCATTTTTCAGAGCAATGAGCTTCGAACTCCGGTTAGGGTAGGGTGAGGGATAGGCAACACCGGGATTATTTATACTTCTCGTCACCTGGACCGTCTTTCTCGGCGATAGGCGCCGTGCATCCTCGAACGCGCGCAGCTTCTCACTACGTAGCGCCAAACGGGTACCAGCACCGCTCACTGCTTGCCGTCCCTCCCCAAGACTCTCAACTTCTCCACGCGGGCTAGCGCCAACGTTCCACAGGCCTTCGTGTAATCGCCACCCACCTCTCAGACCCTCGATCGTCCGTACAAACGAACACATCGAACGCAATCGAATCGAACTCCAACTCCACCGAATCGTCTCTTCGTGCGATCTCCGCGGCGTCCACTTTCCAGCCTCCTCTCGCCGCGATGCTCGCCAGATAGCCCCACGATCTGATGCCGGGTTGCTCCTCATTTACGCCACGTGGATCGTTGCCGGGATGCTCCGATTCAACACTGGCGACGGTGAATGCGGGGGGTTGAGACCATGCACCATCCCTACCCCCCTCTTGTCTGTAACCTCCCCCCCCGCTGCCACCATCGATGCGAGGTAGAGTGGCGGTGGTAACAGAAGGGGGATCGTCGTCGGTGGTGTGTGTGTTGGTAGCTGCAGTAGAATCTTCGGGGCGTGCCGTCGGCAGTACACTACCGACGGCGAACATAGCCTTGAGCAGGTCGGCGTTCTTGAGGAAGGGTTCGAGGATCTCGCGGAGGACTTGGCTCCTGCTTTCTTCGGCCACCTTGGTTTGTTTGGTTTGTGGGCGGTGAACTGGCTGTGATTGGCGATTGCTGTTTAGAAATATCACGCACAGCATGTGTTTTGGTTGGCACTTGACTCCTGCTTTTTTCTGTCACCTGTAGTACACCACTCACGGTCGGTACGCTAGCGACGGCGAACATAGCCTTTGAGCAGGTCGGCATTCTTGGGGAAAGGTTCGAGGGTCCCACGCGAGACTTGACACCTGATTTCTTCGGCCACCTTGGTTTGTTTCGTATCAGGCCGGCGGATAGATTGTGATTGGCGATTGCTGTTCAGAAATACCGCTCTCGTCGGTATTATAAGGACTTTTGGAGTGTTAATGTTAACACCGATAGTACACTACCGACGGCGAACATGGCCTTGGGCAGGTCGGCGTTCTTGAGGAAAGGTTCGAGGACCCCGCGCAGGACTTGACTCCTGCTTTAATCGGCCACCTTCGTTTGGTTCGGCGGCGATCGACGGGCTGTGATTGGCGATAAATGTCGCACGTGACATGTGTTTGCTTGGCACTTAGGTGAGATCAAGGCTACGCTGGGGGTGTACTCATTGCCATTCATGACGCGTGCTACGATCGACGTAGCACTTTCTTGCTGAAAACGGTTTCTGAATGACGGGGCTCCTTAACCCAAAATCGTCGGAAATGTAATGTTTCTTTTTTTTTTTTGGAAATGTGTTTCGTTGCATACCTAGACCATGGGATTGTTCATCGGGGAGCACTTTTAATTTTCTCGAAACCAGTTTTTGGGTGAGTTGTAGATCTCCTCAAGTGAGGAGCCCCACAAAAAAAATGGTGCATCTCTACCATAGTATGCGTCTCATGGCCGTAGTCTGCCAGATCATAGACACCCGCATCCCTGCAAATGCCGGGACAGAGCACGTCGGATTAACGTAGGGGGGTCAATATTACGGGGGATAATTGTAATCAAGACCTACGACGGAACACAAAAACCTATATATTCCACAAATGTTACTGACCATATTTGGTCCTGATTACTATAGTCCCCCGTAATAGCGCGTGTTTGCGATGTACCAGCTTTGGTTGGGTAGGAGTTGGGTAGGAAACATAAAAAGTGAAAGTATTGAAACCGTCGAAATCACAATCCAAGGCCAACCTAACCCACGAAAAACCAGCGAGAAGTTAGATTTGTTTTTTTTTTCTCTACCATTTAAAAAAAAACGTTTTGCTTATTTTTTTCGTGGATTGGTTTGTTGGCCTTGGGCTATGATATTCGTCGGTTTCAATACCTGGTACTATTTTTACATTTTTTCCAATCCGAGAGAGTTTGGAAATCGCAAACATCCTACTTCAGGGCCTCTGGTTTCATCAGCTCAGAACCACTCGCGCGAGTAGCTACCTCTGTGGTTTCGGTTTCGCGGTGTAACTGTTTGTTACGCTGCGGCAACACAGTATGTGCCACTCGCGCCTATACTCGGTACAGAAAATGATGGCACCCCTCCCTCCGCCCATATCCTTGGTCTGCATCTGAAGCGTTGCCATGGTGGATACGATCGACCGGGCAGAACAACATGGCTGACCAATTTATGGTGCCGTTTCGACAACGAAGGTGGAACTTCTGGAAGGGCAGGTTGGGCATCAACCCTCGGGAATTGGTCTCGACCTCTTACAGGACCAGATCTAAACATTGGAAAATCGGTAAAAATATTTTATTGTATGTATCGTTGGCATGTGTGTGGAGAGAGAATTGGGTGTCTTGCAGTTGGTTGGAAATAATTTTGACGCCAACTCTGCGATGGGGCACCTTTCTGCAGCGTCCTTCTTCGTGTTGCATGAGTGGAGGACGGGGCGTCCGGCTGAACAGAGGGGCAAGGTTGTTTGCTGTTATACTGTGGATTGCACTATGATGTACCTGGTATGGATAATAGCCTATTGTGGAGGAATCTAGTAATGAGGAACAAATATGGTTAGAAAAAACAGGGGAATACATAGCTTTTTGTGTATATCGTGGGTTCTGATTACTATGGTCGTCCGTAAATAGCTGCAGAAACGAGGTGGGACTAGCCTCAAACGTTCAACCGGAGTCGAAAATATCAGAATTGCAGCAGCCCATGGTGCTGTACGCAGCAAATCTCAACACAACTCTCAACAAAAAAAACACAGAATTACGTTTAAAAAAAAACAACGGCGACTGGTTTGTTGGCACTAGTCCTGCTCCGTCCGCTGTGTCGATTATTCCCTCGGTCGAAATCACAGCTGATGTATGATTGATAAACAAAGTTACGAGAAATACAGAAAACGCGCGATCGACGTATGACGCAGTAGTGGTCCTTCTATAGTGCCGATTGAGTAGTGCCGGTTTCTCGCCATACTGCCTGTGAAGTTTCTTGACACATATGGGAAAAAACCAGTAGTGTCAGTATTCGGAGTAGTGCCGGTTTCCGCTATAGTGCCAGTGAGTCCGGCTGGCACATGCCAGCACTATAGAGGGACCCCTAGTGTAATTTAAACAAAAGAAACGTGCACACTAATATACCAGGGTTTACAAAAAGACTGACAGCTTCGCTTGACATACCAGGGTTTCCTATTAGACTAAAATCGATGCTTTACATACCAGGGTTTCCCAAAAGCTACGCTTTACGTACCAGGGTTTCCCAATAGACGAACGGCGATGCTTGAGACACGGCCACCAGCCTGCCGCGATGCGCGAAGGCTATGAACCTCCGGGAGGCACACAGCCATGAAGGGAGGGACTGAATCTGTACCCCCGGCAGGTGTGGCCAAATCCCGAGGAGTCACCGGCAAGGAGAAATCAAGAAACAACAAAACGGACGAGCCCCCAACAACAATGGTGTACGTGTCAGAAATTACGAGGTAACATATGATCTACAGGCATGTGTTGAACCTGATTGAAGCTCATTGGCTCAGTTTGTACCGCGTTTATTTGTGCCATGCATGTCCACATTATGCCGACATCCCTATCATAGCATGCGTCTCACCCCAATGCAAAAGAGGTGTGTCCCCGAACTCGCCCACGCCTCCGTCGTGCGACCTCAAGCGCGAGGCTTAGCAAATTGCGCCGACTACCCGCTACCTCTACCGTAGTACGCGTCGATCTCGAAAATTTCGCCGGCGAATCTCACTTACGGTGACTCCGCGTGTAGTGCGACGGATCAATGGATCGCGTGATGCACATCGTGCTCAAGGACGTATCCGGACACAAAACGGGATGTTGTTGGATATCGAGTGCTTCGACGGATAACACGGAGGGAATTACGCGCTAAAATCTCGCTAACGGCAACTCCACGTGTATATAACGCGACGGACCGATCACGTGTGTGATACATCGTGCTTAGTAACATCGTGATCAGTGAGTTACGTAGACACAAAACGGCTTGTCGCAGGGTATCGAGTGCTCCGACGGAATCACGGAGAAAAATACAGTACAAGACACCTAATAAAAAAGCAAGGTAACAAGAAAGCCAGGCTGGTATTGACAGGAGAATGATAAATTCGGGGTCCGACATACGCTGAAGTTAGTGTAAAACGCATCATTTTCTAAGTAAAAAATCCAGCCTGGACCAGCATTCCTGAATCTTACTACAGTAGTAGGTGTCCCGTGCTGTACCAGATACGCGCGTAAACCTGGGTCTCGCTTACGGCAACTGCGCGTGTACGGCGAAAGACCCGTAACCGGGTGATGCGCGCATCGTGCTCAGCGACTCACCGCGATACAAAAGGGGGATGTCCCCGATCTCGCCCATGCCTCCTTGTTGCGACCCAAGCGCGAAGATTCGCGAATTGCGACGACTGCTCGCTTGCGTTGGAGGAGGGAGGCCACAACTCCGGAGGCGGTTTTATGCAGGGATGCTTCCAGAGCTCTCTGTTTCGGGTTCAAAAATGAGGCGAAATAGAAGAAGATTTTTTCAGCAGGTGTTTGCGAGGTGGAATTAGTGTTGCTCATCAATTATGACGGTTGTGACAGACTACTATTACTAAATACTTTCTGTTTTGAGTCCAAACACGAGGCGACAGAACAGCTTTCAGCGTGTGTTTGCGAGGTGGGGTTACTGATAGCATTGCACACCACAGAGCTTGTACCTGGTACCTCTCTAGGATGAACAATCAGCCAAAGACACTGAATGTACTGGATTTTGATGGGTAGAACGAGTGGTTCAGTGTAAAGAGCACAAATAACACACACACGTTAGATATGACGGTTGTGACACTATTCATCATCGATTTGTTGTCGGTGCCTGAAACGAGGGGGGATGGAGACAGCGGCTCATATTTTCATCGCCGCACGTTTCATGGCTATATACTCATGCGGTATTCAACTTCGCCGCAGTAAAACCATAAACAAGCCAGGGTTGTCCTTTTGTTGTCATGCCCAAACGGATACAAGAAATTATCAAATGAGGTAAAGGGTACAAAACAAAACAAAAACAAAAGCGGAGAAGCACAACATGAGGGTGATAAAGGAGGTAAAATAAAATAATTCGACTTGTTTTTTAGGAAACGACAAGCTGTATTTATCCCATATCAGATAGTACCTGGTATGTGCTATTAATCGTAGAATTTAATAAATATAGGTAGTGGTGTGGGGGCGAAATAATTAATTAATTTCCATATTCGAAGAAGACTATACACAATAATTTATACATAGGGCGGGTGGCGAAATTTAATTAAGTCATGCTAATTCAAGACATTAGTATTATTTTTGCCCTCCGACAATGTAGCGTAGATGCCGTTCCGATTTAAATCGAAAATCCTTCCGTCAAGCAGTAGTATCTCTCCTATGGCCCTCTCTGCCTACTGTTTCTCAATTTCCCTTTCCCACATCTTTCCATTTTTAGCTGTATTATATCCTATTCCTCATCAATATTCCACCCCCAGGTCATTGGCCGCAGTCCTCCGGCTTCTTCCTCCCTTCTCCTAGCGGCCTGGCGGTCGCTCAGGGCATTGCTTAATTTCCATGTTCGAGGGAGACGGAATTAGTTGTTTTTGTACGTGGGAGTAGGGGGGGGTGAAATTTAATGAATTCATACTCGTACTATTCTGGTGTGCTGGCTTGCATATGTTACGCCCTCGTATTCATTGCGGTTGGCATTGCATGGCTAAATCACCTTGCTGTATTTGCCATGTGCATTTCCGTCTTGTACTTTGTGACCACAGAGCTCGTCTCTCTAGGAGGCATCGGCACGGACACTGGGGTGTGCTGGATGTAGATGGGCGGAAATATCAGTTTTAATGTGAAGAACACACATAAGACATTAACTGTTTTTTATGGTAGAGAGAGACGATAACAAAAAATAAAATATGTGGGGAAGGGAAATTGGGAAACAGTAGGCAGAGAGTCATAGGAGAGATACTACTGCTAGACGGAAGGATACTCGATTTATATCGGAACGGCATCTACGCTGCATTGTGGGAGGGCAAAATAATATTAATAATAACAATATAGGGGAGGTGAATAGATTCAATGAATTCATACTATTCCAAGACAGTAATTATTTTTGATGGTAGAGAGAGACGATATGGAGGTGACGTTAATTAATTGTGTGCATCGTGGTGTGTTTTTGTGACCGTAGGAATTGGGAATATACGACTACGAGGTACCTGGTACCTGTTACCAGGTGTTATATACCTGCGGCCGGAAATGTAAGGACCCTTGGAATTTTAACATGAAAACAGAACGGTCCTTACATTTCTTCCGTCCACAAATGGTACCATAGAGTGATATCTAATTTAATTTCCACCTTCGAGAGAGACGACATGGAGGCGCAGACATTGAGGCGCAGACATTGAGGCGCAGACATTGAGGCGCAGACATTGAGGCGCAGTACGTAAGTGGAAAAAGTGTTTTCAGTGGCGGACTCGACTTCGTATGTCCGGCGCACAACAAACCAAACCCACACAATACATCAATAATAATACTAGAATACCACCTCAACACCGTAGAACGCACACCACCCTTGCTTGGTTGAATTTCCAAGCTGGTTGTATCCACAACACACAACAGGGAGATCGTGTAAACGTCGAGGGATGGATGTGCCTATGGAACGATGGAACGATCTCGACGAGACCTTTCCAAAGCAGCCATTTTCGCCGTGTGTGTGCGCGCCCCTTGTTCGAGAGAAAAACGTCTCAGGAAATCTATCCCAGGGGCGTGTCATCTTACTACGTGTAATACGGCATCGTGCACACAAAACCCAAAGCGATTTGCTCCGCAGAAGGACTTGACGGCCTCGCGAATGCTATCATATAGTCCTCCTGGATCGCGATAAGACCGGTGCCCTGTGGGACGTTCGAGGCGATCGCAGCTTGCGATGGCAGTCGCTTGGTGGCAGCTGTTGAGCCGGGGTTGAGGACAGCAGGTGGGCGATGAGGAGATGTGCTGTGCGCTGTCGAGGGTAGGCGTGATGAAGAGAAGAAGAACAGACTGAATTATTTGGGAAGAAGAGATAATAATGCCGTCCTTTGCCGTGCGGCAACCAAATATCAAACCTGACGAACCGGACCACATGTCGATAGCTTGCAACGTGTATGTGCAGCAAGCAATCTGGCCACCGGCCAATGACATTACACCGTCGACCAGGTACCAACACGTATGTGTCACGCGTCAAGAATGTGGGCAGCGCAGATAGATGCAGTCTTCGACAACTAATATATCTTGGCCAATAGCACAACAATTAGAAACAAACCATCTCGCCAATGGCTCACCACTTCGACAGTTTGTTTTATGACGTATGTATGTATCGCGCCATTCTCGCCTGGATTAGTCACGACAAGCACTTCATGCATTACTTCCTGCGAAAACAATGAAAACCTGGCTAATATCGCACGACTTCGCTCGATGACTTGCAGCACGCATTTATTATGCATGTATCCTATGTGCATGCGCCACATGCCCTCCTGGGTGGATTGCGACAAGCACTACACTCACTACCTCCTCCGAAAAGAAATATATTGATTGGCCAACGGCACACCAATAGTGCGTTTGTTTATATTATAGCAGTTCAAGACATCGAATGCTTTTCACATCCATCCGGCGCAGACGACAACAGATAGAAATGATACCTCCTCTCTGGGAAATAGATTCATTTTTTTGTTTCGGGGAGACGGTTCTGGCGTCAAGTACAAAAAATGACGCGCGCAACGATAGAGGTAGCAGTTTTCGGCTTTTTAGTGTCTTAAATGACGGGGCTCCTTAACCCAAAATCGTCGGAATGTCAATTCTTGTTTTGCACTATTACGGAGGGCCAAAGTAATCAGGACCACCACGATATACACAAAAACCTATATATTCCACTGTTTTTTACGAACAATGTTTGGTCCTGATTACTATGTTCGCCCGTAATATGATTTTTTTGGTATACCGACGTAGGCCATACATAGGTTTTTTCATTGGGGTGCACTTTCATTATTCTCAAAATCGTTTTTTTTTGGGGTGAGGTTTAGAGCTCCTCAAGTGCGGAAGGAGCCCGAGAAACAATATGTATGGTGCACCTCTTTCGCAGCAGGTGTCAATAAACAGAAAAAAAAAAAACACGACGTAGCATTTTTTGGCTTTTTTTTTGTTTCTGAATGGCGGGGCTCCTTAACCCAAAATCGTCGGGACGTCATTCTTGTTTTGCAATGTGTGTGTGTGTGTGTGTTTTTTTCATCCCATTTATTATGTGCGCCAGTCAGATGTTTGACGCACCAGCCGGGGTCACACAGGAGAAAGGTAAACACAGAAGATTTTCTCTCCACCTTTCCTCCTGCGGTGCTTGCCTTAATTTTTATCGCGAGAGGGGTTCA
>JAYJMJ010000411.1:3776985-3787985 GCA_036873875.1 Laminaria ephemera | reverse complement strand
GGGGGGGGGGGGGGGGGGGGGGGGGGGGGGTGGGGGGGGGGGGGGGGGGGGGGGGGGGGGGGGGGGGGGGGGGGGGGTGGGGGGGGTGGTGGTGCTGTTGTCGCTGCTGCTGTTGTTGCTGGTGCTCCTGCAACTGCTGCTGCTGCCGCTGCCGCTACCGCTGCTACTGCTGCAGCTGTTATTGTTGTGTGTTTTTGCTGCCGGTGTTGTTGATGTTGGAGTACAAGGTTCGTGGCAGAACTTATTACGGGATGACCCGCGTGTGCTCGCATGTCTTCAGCGGCACGTGTGTACCTTGTGGGCAAGTCTTTCAACGTTCTTGCCGTTTGTTGAGGTTGCTTTTCCCCTATAATAATATTTTACCTTTACCCTTGCCTTCGTTCTGCCTTGGTTGTTGTCGTTCTTGTTGTCGTTGCCGTTAATCCTTGTCTAACCGCACCCACGTTATCAATGCGGGATTTGTTTTTAGGATAAAGTTGTTGTAATACGTAGTGTGGGATATGTTTTGCAGTGGTGAATAGGTTAACATATTTTTGAGGACAACGTACTCGTAATTAGTGTTGGATATGTGTTGCAGTAGGAGAAGGGCTAATCGTACATTTTTCGTGGGATGAATTTCTTGTAACTAGTGTGGGATGTGCTTTGCAGTCGTGAAAGCGTTAACGTCCCCGCTACCGCCACTGCTGTCATGCTGTTGCCCGTCTCTCTGTAGTTCCGCGAAATTGTGCAGGACGAGTTCCTTCCAGAGGTGACTTCGAGCGAGAAGGTCATCGTGCACTTTTACCACAAGGACTTCCAGCGGTAAGCGAGCGACGCAAGCCATTCTTGACACCACACCGTATGTTAACCCTTTTAGAAGCGTAATACCGTTTTTGGGAACGAACTGCTCGGAATTTTTGTGGGATGATTTTTGCAGCCGTTAAACGGTTAAAGCAGATCGTAGAGAGAGGGGCGTATTTGCGAGTCGATGACGCAATCCTGCACCGCAAAGTAGTCTGCACAGATGCCAGGTATATCCAGAATGTTTTTCACTTTAGTAAGGCAAAGCCAGCGCTCGTTACACCGGCACGTTTCTAGCGCTACAGAGAGCTGTGGCCTCGTCTACCGGTGTGTGTCTATAGCTTATTGACGTTCCAATCGCTTTTGTCAGCGCTGACCGTTAGCTCAGCGGGTTCAAACATGTCAGGAGGCAGCAGTTACTACACCCCCTGACAGACAGCAAATTTGCCTTAATTTGCCTTGACGAACGCCAAACTACTACCAGGTACATTTTAGTGTGAAACACTTGGCCCTACACCCTTGACAGCGCACGTTTTCCCTTTCTTGACATGTCTCCTGACAACTTTGGTGGTTACGGTCTATCTCTGACACCGATGTTTTACGCAGGTGCAAGGTGATGGACTTACGTCTCGGCGAGCTGGCTCCCAGGCATCTGGAGTCTAAGTTCCTGCGGATAGATGCCGAGAAAGCCCCGTTTTTCGTCCAAAAGCTGCAGGTCAGTCAGGATCAGGATCCACGCTACGGTGGGTGTCCACCATTTGTTTTTGAGGCTCTGCACCTTTGGACGTCTACACCTCAGCGGTAATCCGGTTGGGTGCCGCTCGGTTACCTGTTGTGCTTCTTTTTATTTTGGCCGGTTTGGTTTTGGTTAGTGTGCACGAGTAGCATCCGGGAAGCTCACGCTGTAGGACCCCTTTGCTGGTGTTTGTAGGGCTCTGAGTTGGCGGGACCTACACCAGCACGACGACGGTAATCCAATACTCTCCCCTGTGTTTGTTTTTCTGGCGCGGCGCAGGTGAAAATCCTCCCAACAGTGATCTGTTTCAACGACGGTGTGGCGGTGCACAACATAATCGGGTTCGACGGTTTGACGACCGGCCTTCCGGACGACAAGCTGGACGAGTGGCCGCTGTCCAACCTCGCAAGGGAGCTCGCGCTCGCTAAGGTGCGGTCAAGATGCGATTGACTGTGTGGTGTGGAGTGGTATTGTATATCGGTATGACAACATCGTTTCATGTCATGATATTTTTGGATATGATAACATTATTTATTCCTAGTAGGATATCTCATTATATTATATGTGGCCGCTATTCAACCTCGCCAGGGAGTTTGCGCTCGCTACGGTGCGGCCGTTCATCGGCGCAGATAGGATGGCTTTTCTATTAGTTTGGTGACGAAGTACGCCAACCAACTAACGTTAGTCTCTCCAACCGTCTGACTATGTTATTTCTCGACATAAAACACCTTGCGAGACACAAACGCACCCATCAGATACAGAAACACAGATCTCCGCAAGTATACCGCAACGAACGAGTTCAGAGTTAGTATACCTAGCCAACAAATAACTACTCTGCGACTTATAGTCAGCCCACTCACCGCCGTAACAGATACATACCTACCGCCTTCCACAGTCAGATAAAAAGAAACGAAGATCTACGCAATTTTCCGCCCGCAACTAACTTTATACGATACCTAGCTTACCAACAACAAGTCGACGACTTATGGCTTGCCACCTCACAGCCCTGACAAATGCCTACCGCCTTTCACCGTCGCTTTGTGGGCAAACGCACCAGTCAGATAAAAAAAAAACGCAGATCCCCTTAATTTCCCGCAAGAACTAACTATTAAGTACCTCGCAAACTTGTTGGCCAGCCAACTCACGGCCGGAAGAATACCCACCGCCTTCCATCGTCAGATACGAAATCGCAGATCTCCGCAAAATTACCGCAGCGGACAAACTATTAACACCTGGGCGATGAAGTAGCTATACGGTGACTTGTAGGCTGCTATGGTAGAGGTGCTCCGTTAGTTTTGTGAGGCTTCCTCACTTGAGGAGCTCTATACCTTTACCCGAAAACTTGGTTTGAGAAAAAAAACTAAAAGATACAACCCGATGACCAAGCCCATGGCCTACGAGGTATAAAAAGTATTCATGTTGCGAAACAAGAATGGCATTGCGACGAATTTGGGTTAAGGAGCCCCGTCATTCACAAAATGTTGTTTGCCAAAAGTGCTATCTCTATCGTAGCACTTGTCAACTTGCAGCTATAGCCAACTAATTGCTAGTCGGCGACTTACAATCCGATTCTTCACAGCCCTAGCCAACTTATAACTAGTCGGCGACTTATAGTCAGCGTCCCCGATGGTCTCGTGGGTTAACCTCGTACCAGGGTAATCACTAAGGTTGATTTCGCAGGTTCGAGCTCCCACGAGTGCATACTCGTACTCGTAGGGACTTTTTTTTGTGCAAAAAAAAAAAAAATGACTTGCGGAAAGCGCGAGAGCGTGAGTTAGCAAACTTCGATGAAAATCGACGAGCGTTGGGAACGCTGAGCTCTCTGCGCGATAAAAATGAAGGTACGTACCGGGGGGGGGAAGGGACGACACCTGTGACCACGGCTTGTCCAGAAGCTGGGAAGTAAAAGTGAGATTAAAAAAACAAAGTCAGCCAACTCACAGCCCTAACAAATACCTACCGTCTTCCAACGTCGCTCTATGCGCTTGCCGTTGTTCCATCGGGCTATCGTACTCTCTCACAGCCCGAACAAATACCCGCTGCTGTCCATTGTCGCTCTATGGGCTTATCGCGCCAGCCCACAGCCCTAACAAATACCTACCGCCTTCCGTAGTCGCTCTATGGGCTTATCGTGCCAACTCACAGCCCTAACAGATACCTACCTGGTACGTACCGCCTTCCATCTGCGCTCTATGGGCTTGCCATTCTCCATCAGTGGACTTATAGTCAGCTAAGTCACAGCCCTAACAAATAGCTACCGCCTTGTATCGTCGCTCTATGGGTTTATCGTGCCAATTCACCGCCCTAACAAATACTTACCCGCCGCCTGGTATCGTTGCTCTATGGCCTTGCCGTTGTCCCGTCAGGCTATCGTGTACGGTCAGAGCGACGCTCCGGAGGGTACGGGTGCCCGCGAGCACAACAGGATCACGGGATCGATCCGGGCCGGATTGAACGACGGCGAATTTTCGGACGAAGACGGGTGAAAATCGTCACATCTCGGGCAGATCAAATGATCTAGATCTTTTGGGGTGGACAGATGATCTGCACCATCTAGATTACGTTTGCCGAGTGGAGTCTGTGTGACCATGAGCACACCAGGTCGATGGGATCGATCCGCGCCGGGTTGAATGACGGCGAGTTTTCGGACGAAGACGAGTGAAAATCTTCACACATGGGACAGATCAGATCCCTATTTAATGATCTAGATCTTTCGGGGTAGATATTCCTCGATTGATATGATCTACACGATCTAGAGAACATATCAGGTCCCCACTTCATGATCTGCTGTAGATCGCGCGGGGTAGATAGATCCCTGATGTATATGGTCTGCACGATCTAGATCATGTTTGCCGGGTGGGGTCTGTAGGGCACGGCTCTTGCGTACATGTTGGCCGGGTGAGATCTGTATGATACGACTCTTGCACACCATCTCATAACGGCATATTTATGATCTAGATCGGTGATCTATCCGATGTGTGGAGCTCTTCGATGCATGGGGGGAGGAGCGTCGAAGTTCTGAGCGAAACAGGGCGCCTTCGATGCTTGGGAGAGGGGGGGGGGGGCGTTGGGCTTCTACTTCTTTGGATGATAAATGGGGAGGTAGAAGAAAGGGCCCCGGTGGAGGAAGGGGCCACGGAGCACGGAGCACCTTGGGGTGCTCTCCTCCCGTTTTGCTCTTTCGGGGCAGGACAGACGTTTCTTGATTTGGTAGCTCGGGGATTTATGGAGACTGATGGTATTATTGTTGTGGTCAAGGGGTTGTTGTCGTCGTGCCATGGCACTACTGCTGTAAAGGGACCTCCTGGTTTCGGTTTTTGGTTTTGGTTCTGGAGGGTTGTTGAGCAGGGGTGCTGCGGCCTAGTATGCTGTTGGCAAAGGCTTGTTTTGGTTTTGGAGGCCCCTTTAGAGCCTTACCTACGTTTATGGGGACACCCTACTTACTTGGATTTAGCGTGGGATAGTTTTTTGCGGTGGTGTAAGGGTTAAGGTGCGCTGTCGCGTGTGCTGCTGGCTTTTTTATTTTTTGCGTTGGGGGGTGGTAGTTCTACAAAGGGGCCGTTGCTTCCTGCAATATATTTCGTTCATAATGCAGAACGTCTGTTTCCTTTTTGCTGTAAGCCACGGCCAGGAGACACATTCCGTCGGGCAGATGTTTAGTTATTATGTCAATACTTCCTTGCCCTGCACCTGCATAGGACTACTGTGTTGAGGCTCGGTGCGATTCAATCTTCTGCGGACGTGTTTGACGTTGTTGTTCCTAAGAGCTTACTCTGCGGTTTTCCCCCATGAGGACATAATTTTTGAAGCTACTGTAATTTGTTTTTTGAAGCACCGTTTAAAAAAACTTGCTACCAAACCTGGTATACGACTGTGAAGCACGTTTTGAGCGACCACTCTCCTCTACCAACCCTTTGCGGTTTTTTGTTTCGCTCGCCCACCCCCGTCGCGCCCGCACCCATGCAACTCACACACCATCTCCCACACAATACCATCGCATCGGCCGTACTCTCAGCTCCTGGCATGCGCTATGGCCTTCAGACCAAATCTCATCTCCATGTGTTTGCTTGTTGTCGTGGATGCCATCAATATCCAACGATTTTGCCGTTTCAAGTTCGATCGATGCGTGAACACTGTGCGAGCCCAACAAAAAAAACCGCCTTACGGCATAGTTGGGACCACGAAGGGTCTGATTGTTTCCCTCACCCTGGTCTTAGCTATCAGGGACAGCGGTAACAAAAACACACGTTCCCTGTGCGGACAGAGTCTTAGATGAGGTATCCTATACCCGTATCCTGTAGAAACTCGTATTGTACGTCCTCTATCACGAGTAGTACACCTCGTATGATGCCAGCACAGGAAGGAGCGCTAAGCACACGACACCACAACATGACGAGTCGCATGCCACTCTCGACTACTGTGTGTTTTGTGTTCGACGACAGTAAGGGTACCCTCTCTCTCAGGACAACATCGACGGCGAAAACAAAAACACACCCTTTCGGCGCGGACAGAGGCCTACCAGGTAGTAGGTGAGATGGTATCCCATGCCCGTTCTCTACAAGTATAGTATACTTCGTACGAGCGCAGGAGTAGCAGTACGAACACAAAACGTAACTATATGGCGAGTCGTATGCCACTCTAATCTCACTCTCGGTTGATACTGTGTTCTGTGTTCGACGACAGTAAGGGTACTCTCTATAAGTGTTGCCTGAATTACACGCGGATCAGTTTCGTCACCATGCTTGTCCTTTAGAGAGTCACCAGGTTTTGTTTGGTGACGGTGGACGAAATATATATGTGGGTGGAGGTGATATAGTGCAAGAAGCAGGACAACAAAGGGAAATTAAATAGATAGGGGGTCTATTTCCGCATCTGAGGGAGACAAAAGGCAACTAAAGAAGTGCCACAAACAGGGTGATGTAGTGCATTGCAGGAGAGAAAGAGAAACAAAATAAAAGCAAAAAGAAACGGAATCACGAAGGAAAACACGAAAAAATCAGAAAACGCTAAACGTACCATCAGAATGAAACATACCACAGGCAGCCAGCCAGACAACTTGCAAGCGAGAGAGAAAAACAATCGCAACAACAACAACAACAATGCTCGGTGCTGACGGTAGGAAGCAGTCGGCAACACATGGGAGATGCCACCATTCAAAACCAACAAGAGGTCTTGCCGAGGGCGACGATAGGGCAGCGGTCCCGGGATCGCAAACAGACGGCGGGGGCGGGAGGTGGGGGGGGGGGTGACGAGGTGATCGGCAGGACTGTCGCCGGAGCGGGGGAAGGAAGGAGTGGGCGTCGAGTGCAACAACGGGCAGGGAGGAAACAAGGTCCGCGGCTCGGACGCCTTACGCTGGGTACTGGCTTAGTATAGGAGCGGCGGCCGATTGAACATCTCCCACTGCGCCGAGAGAGGATCCGCCCGACGTCAAGAGCCTTCGCCCATGGAAGTCAACGGGAGCCACACCCCCCCTTTGCCGCCGGGGGCCGGATCAGGTTCTCGGCGTGCAACTCGTCTTGCCGGGGGCGGAGGACGGTGTTGGCGGGGGGGGGGGCGACCCCAGCCTTCCTCGGGGAAGGCCGAATGGGTGAGGCGGGACCCAGAGAGAACGAGTGAGCGAGTGGTGCCCCCCCCCCCCCGCGTTGCCGGAGGAGGCAGTTCCGAGGTCTCAAGATGCCCATCGTGCCGCGAACTGCGTCGCTAGGATGGGGCTTTTGAGGGGGTCCACGCAGGCATAGAGTCAGCAAGAGAGGGGTTAACGACAGCACATGGTCGCCTCCTACGCTGCCTCCTGGCGCTGCATCAGGCTCTCGGGACTCAGGACCGGTCGGGCCTTGGCCAAGCCCCTCCTACCTCCCCTTGGGGAGAAATGGTTGGCCGGAGACACCACGAGCACGCTGATCCCATGGAAGTTGGCCCGTTAGGGGAGAGGTGCTGCAGGAGACTCACATGCCTCATCGAGGACGAGGGTGGGTGGAGGAGAAGGGCGACCGCCCCCGCCTCGATGGCGGTACCACGCCAGGAAGAGGAGCCACTGGGGGAGTGGCACCATTCGTAGAGCCAAACAGGGAAGGTACGGCGAGCTATAAGCAACGAGTTGCCGCGACGGGCGCAAGTACGGACAGACGCTAGGACGAGCGAGCGAGCCTTGGAAAGAGGGCGAGGAAGGCGACGAGCCAACAGGCAGTCACCCGGCGCATCGCGCCTGCAACAGGCGGTGGCCCGGATGACGTCGATGGCACCACGGTTGGGGCCGGTACCGTCCCAGCCGGAATCCTCTCTTCCAGCACAATCGAGGCAGGGGACCCTGAGATTGCCGGCCGGACTCGTGCTGCGATAGATGTAGAGTTTCTGTTTTCACCAAATTTTTTCTGATTGACGCGGCTCTTGGAACTGAGAACTATCAAGTGTCGTTAGAATCCCATCTGTCTTTCACCAACATTTTTTCGTTATACCTAGGCCTTAGGAATGTTCGTCGGGTTACGCGTACAATGTTTTCGCAAATCTGTTTTTTGGGGTAGATATGGAGCTCCTCGAGCGAAGAGCCTCATAAAAATGGGTGCACCCCTACCCTTGCATGAGTCACCGGCAGCAACGAGACTGAGGCCGTGTCCGACGCTTCCCCCTTCCACCGCGGCGGCCGAGTACCGTACCTGACACGACGCGTGCTACGACGACGGAGGTAGCACTTTTCGGCTGAAACGGTTTCAGGATGACGGGGGCTCCTTAACCAAAAAATCGTCGGAGTTTTCGTTCTATGTTTTTTTTTACTAATTTTAGTTGAATACCTAGGCCATGGGATTGTTCATCGGGTATAATCGTAGCACTTTTATTCTCCCCCAAATCAGTTTTTTGGGAGAGGTATACAGAGCTTCTCAAGTGAGGTGCCTCAGAAAAAAAAGGGCGCACCTCTGCCGTATCGTGCGTGACACATACTGTACATGCTGCGGTACCCGTACCGTAGCATGCGTCACCGGCAGCAACGAGGCTGAGGCCGGCCGTGTCATGCTACGATAGAGGTGCACACAGTTTTTTTCTGAGGGTCCTCACTTGAGGAGCTCTGTACTTCACTCACAAACTGATTTTTGAGTAAACCAAAAGAAAGTGCAACACCCCATGAACAAACACATGGCCTAGGTACACAAAAAAAACATATCACAAAAAAACAAGGATGACATCCCGACAAACTTGGGTTAAGGGGCCCCGTCATTCAGAAACAAAAACGCCAAAAAGTACTATGTCTATCGTAGCACGCGTCTGTAAGGCCGTGTCCGACGCTCCCCCTCCCACCGGGGCGGCCGAGTACCTGACACATGCTTCGGTATAGGTGTGCACAAAAAAACATTTATAAGGCTCCTCACTTGAGGAGCTCTATAATAATCTCACCTACAAACCGGCGTTGGGGCAATAATCGTACGCCTCACCCGACGAGCAATCCCATGGACCAAGGTATACGATGAATCATCTAGTATAGCTCAACTGGGATTCAAACGATATTTATATTAAGTAGTTTTGTTGGTTGAGGAGCCCCATCAATCAGAAATGGTTTCGCCAAAAAGAGGTACAGTACCCCTAGCGAAGCACGCGTCACCTGCCGGGGAGTCTTCGCTATCGCCGGTGGAGACGGCGTCTCCGCCGTCAGGACATCGATCGCGGACACCGCCGGCCCAGCCGTGGATGTCGGTTGGGGCTCTTTCACCATCGAGCATGGAGTCAAGAGCAGAAGCTGGATCGGAGCCTCTAATACCGAGGACACCGTCACCCCCACCACCGTCCGCACATTCGCCAGTCCAGGAGGCAGGCTCCGACGACCGGGACTCACCCCCCAACCCCTACGCCAGAGGTGCTGCCGCCCGCTCCCGGGGGAAGCCTTCCCACGTCCCTACAGCCATCGTCGCAGCCGCCAGATAGATGTGTACCATGGTATCCATTACGCTAGTAACTCGTTTGGCATACTTGGGCGTTCTCAATAACGTAAAAGTAGCATATATATTTTGCTCCAAGCATGATGAGCGTAATTGGGGGAAAACATGGCGGCATGCATTAGATATGCTCCTCATCGAGCAAAAAACAAAAACATTAAGAATAAAAAGAGGCAAAAAACAAAAACATTAAGAATAAAAAGAGCAGAATGGATATAAGCCTGCAGCCGGAGGAGGCTCCTACCACATCGCCAACCGTACGATCGAAGGTGTCCGAGTCGCGTCCAAGGCTGCCTCCGCCAACGGGGCAGTCCCGATCGCCGCCGCGGCTTCCTCCGGCGAGGTCGGTGCTCGCACTGCCACCGTCGGTAACACCGCAGCCGCCACCGATTTCATCACTGACCGTCTACCAAGCCACCCCTTCCGTTATCGCCGGCATTGCCGCCGCCGCCGTTGCCGAAGGCTGCTCGTCCCCCGATAGGGGTGCCACTCTTGACATCGGAGACGCCTGCTATGGCAGGGGGATACCTGGAGTTTTATAAGCTTCTGACATGGGGAACTCTATGCCTCACCCACGAAATGACCTTGGGAAGAATTATTAAAATTATTGAAGGTGCAATCCGGTGACCCATATCATGGCGTACGTATACAACGAATAGTAGTGTACGCCACAAAACGGTATTCCTAATAGAGAGTGGGTAATTCTTCCGTTGAGGAGACCTGTGAGTCCGATTTAGCTGGGCCAAATATCGTAGTACGGGCCCGGAGACGGTCTTGGCGTTCGAAGCGTCACCGCAGTCAGCGAACAGACCGGCGCAGTTGCCGCCACCAAAATACGCCACCGGTTACCGACACTACAGTAGTGACACTAGTCACGCATGCTACGGTAGAGGTGCGCTATTATTTTTTCTGAGGTTCCTCACTTGAGGAGCTCTATCCTTCTCCCCAAAACTAAATTCGGGGAAGAATAAAAGTACTACCCGATGCACAATCCCGTGGCCTAGGTACACAATGAAAGTTGCTAAAAAAAAAAAACGAAGTGAAATTTCCGACGATTTTGGGTTAAGGAGCCCCGTCATTCAGAAAACGTTTCAGCCGAAAAGTGCTACCTCTATAGTAGCACGCGTCCGTGCATTTTCCGAGGCTCATGAACTTACTTAAGGAGCTGTCTACCTCAACCAGAAGCTGCCTTTGATTAAAGCATGCTGCTTGACCCGATGAGTTAATCCCATGGCCTTGGTATAAAACGAAGAATATTGTTAACAACATAACGGTATTGGGTAGATATTCGGTTAAAATATCCCCGTCCATCAGAAAACAGTCAGAAATGAACACCATTAACGAATACTCATAACATCCCATACCATACGTACAGGTACCCCCCCCCGCCCCGTCTCCTCGCCAGTAGTAACACTACATATATATAGTTTTGATTCATGACGTCCCATATCATACGGGCAGACAATGCGATCTAAACACTACCTACACGGGGGGGGGGGGGGGGGGGGGGGGGGGGGGGGGGGGGGGGGGGGGGGGGGGGGGGGGGGGGGGGGGGGGGG
>JAYJMJ010000411.1:3756013-3768060 GCA_036873875.1 Laminaria ephemera | reverse complement strand
GGACATAACTTTCGTTGTATGCCTAGGCCATGGGGTTATTCATCGGGTAGCACCACTTTTATTTTCCCCCCAAATGAGTTTTTGGGAGAGGTATAGAGCTCCTCAAGCGAGGAGATGAAAGAAAAAAAAAACGGTTTCACCTCTGCCGTAGCGTGAGGTATGTCTTTCAGGGTTAGAGCCCTGGTCTACACTTGATCTGCATTTCCTACCGATCGTGGTGCCGGGCACCGTGTCTTTTCCGCAGGTGCGTGTGACGATTCTGATAAGGCACATGCTACTATTACGGGGGGAACATAGTAATCAGGACCAAAATATGGCTAGTAAAAACAGTAGAACATACAGGTTTTTGTGTGTATCATGGGTTCTATTTACTATGGTCCTCCGTAATAATGGTACGGTAGAGGCGCACCCCTTTTTTTTTCTGATGATGATCTTCACTTGAGGAGCTCTATCCTCCTGCCCAAAACCGATTTGGGGAAAAAATTAAAGTGCTACCCGATCATGAACAATCAGATGACCTACCTGGTAGGTAAATAATGAAAATTATTGTTGAAAAAAAAAATAAATGAAATTCCGACGATTTTGGGTTAAGGAGCCACCGTCATTCAGAAACAAAAAAAGCCGAAAAGTGCTACCTCTATGGTAGTACGCGTCGCTTGTCAAAAAAACGTGCATAAGGGTAGGAGGAAATTGATACCTCGGCAAACGGGCATAAACCTAAGAGGAAACTGATGATTCGGGAAGCATGCATAAAAGCAAGAGGACACTGATCATTCGGGAAGCATGCATAAAAGCAAGGGGGCACTGATCATTCGGAAAACACGAACGAAGGGTAACAGGAAACCTATCAAATGTCTGAGCAATGGACCGACCGGCGTCGAGGCGCCGTTCGAGGAACGAGCCAGAAAAAGTCCATGATTGGTTGCATTGTGCTATTATCCGTCATGTTGGCACACGCCCAGATTAGATACTCGAATAGCACTGTAGTAGGTCGGCTTTCGGTCGAAACCGTTTAATATCTACCGTGGATCGCACACAGTAGACTAGAGACACATCCTACGGTAAAGGTGGACTACCAGTATTTTTTTTCTGAGGCTCCTCACTTAAGGAGCTTCATACCTCACCCAAAAAAGTTATTTTTGAGTAAACTGAGAGTGAAACCCGATGAGCAAAACCCATGGCCTAGGTATAAACAAATATCACATTGCAAAACAAGAATGACATTCTGACGATTTGGGGTTAAGAAGCCCCGTCGTTCAGAAACAAAATTTGTCCAAAAAATGCTACCTCTATCGTGGCACGCGTCTTTTTTTTTATATTATTTTCTACGTCCGACAATGCGCAGCACGAGCTTCACCATCGATAACTTCTGAGCATTCGCAGAAAGTAGAAAAAAACCAAGGGGAGAACCAAAAAAAGTAGTCCTCGTTATAACTCGATTTGTTTTCGCTACCTTTCTCACCGCTTCTTAGGCATGCGCAGCACGGACGACCTTTGCTTCACCGCCTCACGACAGAGCGCGTCATCGTAAGCTTGAACCGCCTCGCCTTTTGTCGCGAACACCCCTAGGCATAGCTGAAGTCAATCAATGCGGGCGACAACGTCAAGCGCGCGCAAAACATTCAACGTATGCGTGTTTAACCCTCTTAGGAACTGCAAAAATATATATATACCACAACCACTGGCTAACTGTTAGTATCTTTGCCATCCGGCGATGCGCACCATGAGCTTCAACGTCGATCCCTCGTTAAAAACAATTGTCGTAAATAAAAAAACGCCGACAACTGCTACGGTCGAGGTGCACCCTTTTTCTTTTCTGAGGCTCCTCACGTGAGGAGCTCCATCCTCCTGCCCAAAAAAGCTGATCCGAGGAAAAGTAAAAGTACCACCCGAGGAACAATCAGACGACCCAGGTATACAATGGAAATCATTGCAAAAAACAAAAATATTGAAGTTCCGACGATGTGGGGTTAAGGAGCCCCGTCATTTCAGAAACAAAAAAAACCAAAAAGTGCTATCTCTATTGTAGAACGCGTCCGCCATGAGCTTCGCGGTCCATCACTCACAAGCAGAGAAGAAGGAAAGCAAGGCAAACAAACAGTCATTGCTTGTACGTTGCCCACCCACCGCAGACGTTTAGAGCCCGAGACGACGCATACTACGATAGAGGTAGCACTTTTCGGCTAAAATATTTTCTGAATGACGGGGCTCCTTCACCCAAAAAATCGCTGAAATTTCATATGTTTTTGTTTTTGCTATAACGTTTTCGTTGTTTATTTTGCGTAGGCCATGGGATTGTTCTTTGGGTATATAGCACTTTTTGTTTTTCCTCACATGATTTTTTGGGAGTTTTTTGGGAGAGTTATGATGGAGCTCCTCAAGTGAGGAAGAGCCTCAGAAAAACAATGGTGCGCCTCGACCGTAGCATGCTACTTTTCGGCCAAAATATTTCTGACTGAAGGGGGCCTCTTCAAGGATAGGATTATGCCGTTTCGGGAATCGATGCGGCGTAATCTGCCGTTTATTTGAACGCGGGAGAATTAAGGTGGTTGTTCCACGATCTGGTACCATCGGTGGTTTTGGGGGTGGGTTGTTCCACTGTTGTGTAGGCGGCCATCAGGGGTGGCCGCTGTACCACTGCTTCTTGTAAACTGAGGACCTACCCGCACCGTCGGAATACCATTCGTGTTTTACAGTGTTATTCGTTAGACACCGAGGCCGTGCCGTGAGATTGTTCATCGGGTTGCACTTTTTCATTTTTTTGTCAAGGACGCGTGCTACGATCGAGGTAGCACTTTTCGGCTTTTTTTTGTTTTTGAATGACGGGGCTCCTCAACCCAAAATCGTCGGAATGTCATTCTTGTTTTGCAGTATGACTTTTTTGGTGTACCTAGGCCATATAGGTTTGTTCGTCGGGTTGGACTTTTCGTTCTTCTCAGAATTCGTTTTCGGGTGAGGTTTTAGAGCTCCTCAAGTGAGGAGCCCGAGAAACAAAAAAATGGTGCACCTCCATCGTGGAAGTCAATTTTGGGTAAGGTATCGAGCTCCTCAAGTGAGGAGCCCCAGAACAACTATTAATAGGTGCACCCCTACCACCAGCAAGGCAACATGCGTCACCTGGCCCCACGTGAGTCTTTACCTGGTCTCTTGCAATCTTGGGCTGTTGGCTTCCCCGTCGGAACCTTTTGTACTGCGACAAAACCGCCGGAGAGGACCCCCACAACTTTCTTCCGGGCACCATCATGGTGACCACCCATCTCCCCTTCCCCACCCGCCCGCTTCCAGCACCCCCGGCAGTATCTCTAGGCTCCCTCGACCCCCTCCCCACCGCGTCGGGCTGTCGCGGTGGTTCATTAACCGTGGTACCCTCCTCTTGTGAACCATCAAGTTCTCTTTGGCTGCCGTTGTCGGTATTTTGAGAAAAACTCGGCGAAGTTAGACATTGTGGTGCCGTGACGTTATTACCCGCGTCTGATTGCCCCTCCCGCGGTTCCGATGCGCGACAAACTTCTTCGCGCATTTCTCCGCTGGGAATTTTCTTGGTTCCTTCTCCTTCGTCCTGCTGGCCGGCAGCAGCGGTGGTGGGAGCTCTGGAAGCACCGGCGGCAAGCTCTTGAGGTCTTGGCGAAGCACCTCGGTGGGTGGGGAAGTCTGCCTGTGTCGTTGGCACGTCTCGTCGCCAAACACCAATAGCTTCAACCACCCGCACAGACGCCAGGCGAAGCTGTCAGGGTGTAGGTCCATTGGTCAGGGCGAGGCTCTATTTGGTTAGGATGCGTGTACATTGGTGAGAGTGCGGGTTCATTGGCGACTTCAGTGAAGCAGAGCGCGCCCGACTACGGTACATAGAGATGTTGTTTTTGTTTCTGTTTTGTTGCCGTGGTCCTCTTTTTCTGTTTTTTCGGGTACACGTATGATATAATACCATGAACAGTTTCGTGGTATTATTTGGTTTGCAAGTGACACGGGATGGTATACCGCAGCCCGTAATGCCGTCGCCTTTACGTATTAGTACTGGAAAAAAAAAAAAAAAAAAACTGCTGCGGTGATGCGGTGCACGTAATATTTTGTACTTGTTTTATCTACCATCGAGATGCTTTCTTAGCATTTTTTTTGTGACCACGGACTAGAATTCAGGAAGGCGAGCGAATGTGAGAACATCATCATCATCATCATCATCATCATAACAGAGGGACGCTGGCCAACCGGCTTCGTGTTTGCTTTGTTTAATGTTGCGTTCTTTTCCTAGCGCAGCGGGTGATGGTGTGCGGAGCTCGCGCACGCAAGGGCGCGCGTGCAAACCTTTACCTTTACAACACCGCCAAAATCATCCCACAATTATTGCAAGTAGTTTTATCCCAAAGAACGCTACGATAGCGGTGCACCAGTTTTTTTGTCTGAGGCCTCTCACTTGAGGAGCTCTGTACTTCACCCACAAAACTGATTCTCGAGTAAACCAAAAGTGCAGCCCCATGAACAAACACATGGGCCCCTAGGGTACACAAAAAAAAAAACATATTGCAAAACAAGAATGACACCCCGACAAATTTGGGTCAAGGAGCCGCGTCATTCAGACACAAAAAACCGCCAGAAAGCGCTCCCTCCGTCGCAGCACGCGTCGTCGTGTACTTCTTAAGGGGTCGACCTTAACAGCAAGAAGTCGACGGCGGTGCACAACGCTCCTCCTCTGTTAGAGATACACCACAACCACGGAGCTAGCAATCAGGGCTGACTGCTTTTACACACGACGCGTGTTACGATATTTTGTACCAGTAGCACTTTTGGCTGAGGCGGTTTCTGAATGACGGGGCTCCTTAACCCCGAATCGTCGGAATTTTGTCCTTTTTGTTTTTGCAATAATGTTCATTGTATACCTAGATCAGTTCTGATTGTTCATCGGGTGATACTTTTACTTTTCCCCAGATCGGTTATGGGCAGGAGGATATAGCTCGTCACGTGAGGAGCCTCAGAAATAAAAGGGTGCACCTCTACCGTAGAGTGTGGCACACCACAACCTCCGAGCTAGCAGTCAGCGCTGACCGCTTGCGGTGACTGCATGGAGTAGCTCAGTGGTTACGGTGTATCTCCAACAAAAGCACAATATTATTTCCGTCTGGCGGTCAAACCTGGACCTCAGGCTCCCTTTAGTTAGCGGGACTACTAACTCAGATTTACCGTAAGGGTTGCGATCCCTTTAGCCAGCGCCGACTGCTAGCCCAGTGGTTATGATGTGACTCGGGACAACCATGAGATCTTCGGCCAGGCTGGAGGCGTTAGCCGAAGATGCTCCGGGATGTCCAGAAGAAGAGAGGACATCGTCGTCGTCTCCTCCTCCTGCGCTGTCGCTGCTGCCATCTCCCCAAGCTCCAGCTGCGCTACTGCTCTCCTCCTCTTCGTCCTCCTCTTTCTCGGGGTCCTCCTCGTCGGCTTCAAGCGATCCATCTCTAATATCTAATATCCTCTAAGTTGAGCACCTCGAGCTTTAGAACCCTACGAGCATATATGGTAGCAGCAACTACAGTAGCAAATGATATTAATGAATTTCAACCTTGGAGGGAGATGATGTGACGATGTTTGGAAGATTTTGATACCGCTGATGCAGCAACGCTCTCGAAAAAAGGCAGACGTCAGAAATTACTAGATGCATGCCACGGGTCTTTCCAGGGCGTACGAGGGCAAGCATAGACCATCTCCGGCTATCACTATTCCGTCCTATGAATTAGCAAAAATCGATGAAAATCGACGAGCGGTGGGAATGCTCAACCCTCCGCACGATAAAAATGAAGGCACGTACCGGGGGGGGGGGGAGGGACGACAACTGTGACCACGGTTTTTCCAGAAGCTGGCAAGTACAAGTGAGATGAAAAAATAAATGATATCTGGCAGTATTTTATCGGCGCATTCGTTAATACTCCGTTGGCGAGTGAACGCGGCCACATTTCGTCAACCTATCTAATGATTCCCCAAGCGTGTTGGGTGTGCCACGTAAAATAACAATTTTTCTGATTAAAAACCCGAACAAGGCTGGGTGTGATACTATATATTCTTACGAAAAACGCCGCAAAATCGCGTCCACCGCGCCAATGTATAGCAACTGATCCAACACCGTAAAAATGCATCCACCGCGCAAATAGCACCTGATCCAACACTTGTAGAAGACAAACGACGTCTCTCTCTTGGACACTTGTGCTAGTCTCCGCAAGAAATCGGCGACCGCAGTCGACCGCTTCCCTCTCTGCCTCGAACAGGATGCATTCCCTTCTGGCGATACAGCTGGTAATAATCGCGCATGCCGATGTTAGGGGAGGGGGGGGGGCACTCATTTGTTGATTGCCGTAGTCACTTCAAGACATAATATTCTTGGTGTTGTTGGTGTTAATCTCACAATAACTCATCGCCATAATCTAGACCGTGCTCACAGGACAGGCTCCAACAACTCTGGAGTTAAATAACATGTACGCGCCTGGCTCGCTGTATAGCACTCTCCCAGCGGCCTTGGTTAGGTCGCTACGTGTTTTTTATTCGCGTAGAGCCTATACGACCACATCTTCTAAATTCTATGAAATCGAGTGTACCTAGGGATTTCACTTCTTTGCAGTACGCAGGGATCTCACTCTTGTGAGTACTGTTATTTGTGTGCCAAGGACGTAATAGAATCATGTCCTTTGTTTAGACTCACCCAAGGACTTCCAGTTCTGCCTTGGCGGAATTTGCTTCCTTCCAAGCGATCATGCAATCTCGCTCCGCGGTGCTGATGAAGTAGTGTCGGCATCTGTTTAGTATACATCAGGATAAGGTGTCAAACGAAAATCTTAACCTTGTCATGGGATACTTATACTTGTCGGCGCTACATTCAATCGACATCCACTTGTCGTTGTAGTTCTCTACTTCTGCGATACACAACTTGTTTCCCTCCAAGCTACCATACGATCACGCCCCGCGGTGCTGATGAACTAGTGTCGACATCTGTTTAGTATACATCAGGAGAAGGTGTCAAATGAAAACCTTGTACTCGGATGCTTACGTTTAAACCGACACCACATTGAATTGACATCTACTGGTCGTTGCAGAGCTTCACCTCTACGTTACACATATAATTTAGGAAGGAAGGATGGAGCAAAGTAAGCAGGTGGATCAGATCAACGCTAAGCCGGAAATAGGTTCAAAAGGGAGGCAGACTTCGGGCACAGGTTTACTTTTTTGTTTCCCTTGGTTTTCTTCTTCTGCCGGGAACGTTTATGAGTGATCGACGTCGAAGCTCATGCTTCACGTTGTCAGATGGAATCACTAACAGTAAAAATAATTCAGGAGGGATCAATGCCTCCGTCTGAGCGCGGAATCGTTTTATTCTAACGATCAGACGAACGGTGTTGGCTGCCTCTCTGCTCCAACTGACTACGGCCACAGTAGGAGTGGTACTTTCAGGGCCTTTCCTTTCAGCGGCTGAGGAGGAGGAGGAGGAGGAGGGGACCATCCGCGCAAGTGGCTAATCTACCGCCCTGCAACTCTTATTTTTTGTGGTTGTATTATTTCGCGAAATACGCCGCCATCAAAACGTTTGTTGCGCTGCTTGGAATGAAAATGGAGGTACAGTAGCCCCGTAGACCCCTTACCGTGGATCCGGTCAATTGCAGTACGATGTCTCTCTTTAGCGCTCACCGGCATTGTATTTGATGTTTTGGGCACGCGCGCGCCACCCATCTTTTGCACAAGGGCGCAACCCCGTCCTCTTCGCACGGAACTACCCTCTCCCCCTCGTCGGTGTCGTGCTGGTAGGTAAGCTGAACAAGCACAGAATAACATTGGCATGGGAGTAATCAACGTCATGGCATGGCTGTAGTCCGTGAGACCATAGAACCCCGCATCCCTACAATGCCGGGACGGAGCACGTCGGGTTTTCACCGACCAGGCAGACATTGCTTGCACCAAGCGCCAAGCACCGTGGGTGGGGTGTTCGGCGAGTCGCATGAAGGGTGAGCTGCATCCTACTAAGAACCGATTGTGAGGCGGACTTCGGCACCTTGTGCTTACTCTCTTGAATATGGATGACGACATCGACTGGCTTCGTGGGGTTGACAAGATTTTTTTTTTGTGAGGATCGGGCTTGTCCCTTTTACTGCTCGTTCTCGACGCATGGCATGCTACGGTTGACATGTACCATTTTTTTCTGAGGCTCCTCACTTAAGGAGCTCTATACCTCACCCAAAAACTGATTTCGAGAAAATTAGAAGTGCTCCCCGATGAACAATCCCATGGCCTAGGTATACAACGAAACACATTTCCAAACAAAATTAATAAATTTCCGACGATTTTGGGTTAAGGAGCCCCGTCATTCAGAAACCATTCCTCCCCAAAAAATGCTACCTCTATCGTAGCACGCGTTCACTGGAAAGATGAACGTATACTCCAGCCGAGTCGATTTCTGGGCACGATTTCTTCGATAATGGCGTACCACTGGGCATAAACAAAACTAATTTTATGTGTAGAGTGGTCGCTACGACTAGCCCAAGAAGGCTTTACTTTTTAATTAACAAGAAGTAGCAAGTGTAGAGTGGTCCGTATGATTTTTGCCGCATTCGAAGCATTCTTTCGTACAATGAAGAAGACCGCATTTCCAGCAGGCAACCGCGGTCGGCGTGCGCACACAGGGCATACAGGCAAAGGTAAGCACTGCACTCTAGCTGCACTCACAAGGTACCACACCAGGTACCATGTGCCAGATGCCGGGTACCAGGTATGCCAACAGACAGCAGCAGACAAGAAACGATTACGTGCCAGCACATAAGCACATAGCAGTTCCTACTACGAGAACACACGACCTTTGCTGCGGGCGAGCGGCTGAACAGCTCATTCAGTTGACGCTTGGGCATATAATCTACAACGATAACACGCCAATACCGAGGTGGGGCTGGCCCCCTGCCACCTTGCAGCATTAGGGACAACAGAAGAAAGGTAAGACCTACGTTACCCTCCGGGACCGAGAGCCGCAGCTGTGTTGCTTCGGATACTATTTTTGTTGAACTCTTCGTCTGATGTATCACTCTGTCAGGAAATAGAATGACCCCCTAGTCTTAAAAACTAATATCTAAAAGGTCCTCATATTTACGGACGAAGTGGTACTGTAATAATTGATTGGTAGTGTGATTGTTACTTTAGTGTAGTAATAGTATGCCAACAAACAGCAGCAGACAAGAAACGATTACGTGCCAGCACACCAGCACATAGCATTTCCTCCTATTTCTTCCTACGAGAACACACGACTTTTGCTTCGGGCGAGCGGCTGAACAGCTCATTCAGTTGACTCTTGGGCATATATTCCACAACGATAACACGCCAACACCGAGGTGGGGCTGCCCCCCTGCCACCTTGCAGCACTGGGAATAACAGAAGAAAGGTAAGACCTACGGTACCCTCTGGGACCGAGAGCAGCTGTGTTGCTTGGGATACTTTTTTTGTTGAACTCTTCGTCTGATGTATCACTCTGTCAGGAACTATAATGACCCCCTAAATATCTAAAAGATCTTTATATGGACGAACTGGTACTGCAGTAATTGGTTGCGGATGTGTTTTGACTGCAGCAGCAGTAAAGGATTGTCGTATCTTTACGAAATAATATTATTTCTACGCACAAATTGGTAGTAATTAATTGCGTTATTTGTTTTGACTGAAGCAGCAGCAGGGAAGGATTGGTGTATCTTTATTTAGGAAAGAAGCATTGGCATCAATGCTTTCTCAGGTCGCAGGTTCGTAGCACTCGTCGTGCCTGCTGTTGGTGACCATGCACACCAGCACATACTTATACACCTGGTAGCTTTCAAGAGTTCTTCGTACAGTGGAAGCAGTAGTGCGAGAACTGAGAGTACAGGTCTATTGCAGTACTGATGGCCAAACTGCTGCAAGTGCTGGCGGTATGAGCTGTGCACTGGCGGCCGGAATTCTACGATCGATGGGTACTACTGACAGTACAGTGCGAGTATATACGAGTATGAGCAACACAGTCACAACCCCAGGCAAAATAAGCAGAATCTGCAGTACAGGCATCCGAGAAAGGCTTACTCGTACAGAACAACAGACGAAATACTGATCCATTTTTCTCGCTTGGTTTTAGCGAGCCCCCCACACAGGGTGGTGTCGTATTCTTGTTTTGTCACGTGCCCCTGGCAATCCTCCTACGAACGCCATGATGAAATATAAACCAGTGGGGTGGGGTTTCTGCACGCAAGTGGCTGGTGGTCGGTGTTACTTGCCCTGTTACTTGTCCAATGGTTACTTCTTTATTTTATTTCGTTTTCAAGAGTTTTTCCATTCAGTATCCTGGTACCAGGTAAAGTACGAGTGCAGAGGTCGTCGTACTAAACTACATTTTCTTTATCTTTCCTCTTCCGCAACGAGGCCCGATGCTCACACCTCTTCGACATCGTACAGTAGTAGTAGTTACCTGCTCCACTCCCTGCTGCTGCTGGAGTCAGATCGCCAACCACTGAGGGCTGGTTCGGCGTCATCATCAAGGTAGGACGGCTAGACCCTCTGCTGCAGGTCGCTGGAAAGCTTGAAGTGCTATTTTTTGCAAGCTTTTTTTCAGCTACACCGGACTACGATTCCTACTACTGCTGTACCATGTACCGGGACACCAGCACGTACGTACGTAATCGATCATAGTTTTCAAGAGGTCGTCGTATGGTGGATGCCGTAGTGCCCATATTCTTGCGTCGCCCTCACTATTACGGGGAACCATAGTAATCAGGACCAAATCTAGTTAGTAAAATCTGTGGAATATATAGGTTTTTGTGTATATCGTAGGTCCTGATTGCTATGGTCCTCCGTAATATGACAAGTCCGAAGGAAGGCCTTGTATGCGTATATATTGGTGTTGGTGAGGCAGACTAACAATCATTTCTCTGACGGTACACATCGTGTCACCAAAAAGGTCCAAAGCTTGAACTGCATAGAATGTGGTTCAGGTTTAGGCACTAGAAGTGCCCCCCCTACCGTAGCTTTGATCATATGCATGCTCCAAGCTCGCTCGCCTGGTTTATTGTTGGTGATGCCGGGGCCACACCAAAAAAGTCCCCTCTCTTCAACACCGTAGCCACCGCAGTCGACCCGACCCCACTATGTCGCGTGCCGCTCCACCACTCGTCGCACTCTCCATGCCATACCCGTTCAACCGACGCCTCCGACGTTATCGCCAACGATGACGTTTGACTGGTCGGTGGAAATCCCGCGTCAGGGTTTGTTCTATCTAGGCCCGCTGGTTCCGTATCAGGTGCTCCCTCCACGCCTGACGATGATAGTGCCGATTGCGTCTCATTTACCGGTTGCGCCTCCTGTACCAGGTGCGCCTCCCTTACCATTGGGTATCCGACATGTGTCGCCCTATTATCTTGATAGCGGCCGCTTGATCTCTCCGGAGACAGCCCCCCCGGATGACACTTGCTACCAACCACCCCTACCACGCTGCCACCGGTAGGGCTCCGATACCCCCGACGGCGTCTCCTCCTCCTTCGCGCACCACCGGCATTGTTGGGGAAAAATCGTTCAATGGGGAAGCCTGCCGGATCTTGCTGATGATGCTGACCTCCGCCAATAACGACTTCCCCATGCCCCTCGGCTACAAAAAATGCTGTTCCTCGCACCGCCCCCTTTCGACAAATGACGCGGCTGGATTGTCTGCCGCCGGTGCCGCGTCCCGATACTGGCGCACCCGGGTTGGCTAGAGGAACGTGCATAGCGCTTGTTCCATGCGAACTAGCCGTGTGGTCCGTCGCGTACCGGCAGATACGTTCCAACGCCGGAGTTGGGACCCCATCCTATTTAAATTTTTCCCGACGCATCATTGGTGGTGATTGACATTGGGTGGGGGGCGGAGGCGGGCGGGGGGGGGGAGGGGGGGTACTCATTTGTTGTTTGCCTTAGTTATTTGACCATTGGCCACGCATCTCTTTCGGAGAGCACTGTAAGTATTCCCATTAGAGAGGGTGTATCATATCACGCATGGTCGTAGTTCTTTGGGCCAGAGGGAGGGCGGGGGGGGGGCAGAGGAGGTG
>JAYJMJ010000411.1:3724704-3735418 GCA_036873875.1 Laminaria ephemera | reverse complement strand
TTTTTTGCCCCCCCCCCCCCCCCCCCGCCCTGTATCCCTGTTCTACCCCGACTGTTTTAGCTATCTTGTTCGTGTCGCCTCCCCCCGCCCCGTGCGGTATCCTTGTTTCACCCAATTATTTCGTCTGTATGTTGTTCGTGTCACGTCCCTCCCCCGTTCTGCATCCCTGTTCTACTCAACCGTTGTCTCCGTCTTGTCCGCGTCATCTTGACATGTCCAGCAGCACCTTCAGTGAGCGGAACGTTGGGGAAGTGAAAATAGCGCCAGTTGGTGCCACAAGAATTGCAGTCAGTGGTGCCTTCCTTGTGCGGAACGAACATGGTTGGGGGAGGTGGAATCGCATCAATCAGTGGTGGAACATCAACAGGGTGTTGACGGGATGCTAAATTTGAGTAGGAGTTGGGTGGGAACGCATATAACAATAGTATTGAAACCCCGTCGAACGTCACAACCCAAGGCCAACCCAACCCACCAAAAAAACGGTTAGAAGTGCCATTTTGGCCCGTTTTTGCTCAGTTTTCGTGGGTTGGGTTGGCCTTGGGTTACAACGTCCGACGGTTTCAATACTATTAATATGTGTTTCCTACCCAACTCCTACCCAACCAAATTTCGTATCCCGCAAACACCCTAATTACAGCAACCAGTGGTGCCATCGAGAGCTATCGAGGCGACGTTATTAACCCACCCTATTTGGACCTACGTATAGTGAACCCAAAAACGACGAGATCTCGCGATACATTTTTTTAAGAGTCTAGGCGAAGCGTGCAGCAGCACGAGCATCACCATGCTGCGCAAGTGTCGTACAGCTCCCGACACGGTAGTTCGGAATCATCCCCTATCCCGGCAGAAGTATTGCAGTATTGCATTGCTTCGTGTGTTTGATCCTGTAATCGTCAAATAACTATATTTTTTCCCCTCTGAAGCCCAACAGGGATTCATGTTAATAGTATACTTCGAAAACACATTTAGTGTTGTGGGATCCTCGACAACAGCCCGAGCAGACAAACAACGCACCATGGTATACACGACGGAAGGACCTTCACCGTGGAGCACATGTGTACAGCGGTTTCGTTAACCCTCTTGGCGCTAGAACGCTGTAGGGTCCATGAAATGGGCCCAATTTCATGTGGTACTACTTGGTTTTAGAGGCGTAGCTCTCTGAGTGGACTTTGAATGCCCCGTTTACCACGCCAAAGCTTTGAAAAGTGATGTACTGTCTGCTGTGGTGGGCCCACAAGAGTCCGGGCTCTTTTGACATGGTCGTAGTTGATTACTTTTTTGCGGTTTCCGAGTAGGTGCTATTACGGAGGACCATAGTAACATAGTAATCAGGACCAAATATGGTGAGTAAAAAAGTGGAATATATAGATTTTTGTGTATGTCGTGGGTCCTGATTACTATGGTCCTCCGTAATAAGAGGGTTGACCCCTGTAGACCATTGCTAAAAATATATCAGTCTAATTCCAAGTAATTTGTCCCCAAAAACGGGAGTGCAGTTGAAAAAAGTTAACGAGACGCGTGCTACGATAGAGGTAGCACTTTTTGGTTTTGGCGTTTTTGTTTTTTGTTTCTGAATGACGTGAATGACGGGGCTCCTTAACCCAAAATCGTTGGAATGTCATTCTTGTTTTGCAATATTCATCTTTTTTTATACCTAGGCCATGAGTTTGGCCATCGGGTTGCACTTTCAGTTTTTACTCAAAACAAGGTTTTGGGTGAGGTATGAAGCTCCTCAAGTGATGAGCCTCAGAAAAAAAAAGGTGCAGCTTTTTCCGTAGCGTGTGTCAGGAGCGCACTCCTTTATATCGGCATGTTCTGTTTTGTGTCGCCACTTTTGCTGTCCAGCTGCGATGCGAATATTCATACTTTTTTTCGTCTCACTTTGACTTTCAAGGTTCTGGACAAGCCGTGATCACAGGTGTCGTCTCTTCTCCCCCCACGGTACATGCCTTCATTTTTATCAAACGCCGGGTTTGGCATTTCCACTGCTCGTCGACTTTTTTCATTGATATCATATACGAGCTTGAGAAATATCTCGGGTGCCCACCACCCAAGCCATCGTCGGCGGGGGAAACACGCTGCATGGCCATAATCTCATATGGGGAAGTGTTTTTGCTGTGCGATGAACGCCAGGACGCACCCACGACTGGCAAACCCGACACGCCGGGCACCCGCCCGAGAGCTAACTTGCAAATCGGCTTAGCGCACGGAGAGAGAGAGAGCACAGAGCACAGCAACTCCCCCCTTTGCGTTCGTCGAAGCAAAACCCAAGAAAAACTATCAGGTACAACAGGGCGTTTGCGCTTTCCAAATTTAATTGGGTTGGAAAACATATGGTATTGAAACCGACAAACGTCATAACCCAAGGCCAACCTACCTACGAAAAAATTAGGCTAAAAATTGAAAACAAATGGTAGGAAAACATATTTCTAACCTCATTTTTCGCTGATTTTTCGTGGGTTGTGTTGGCCTTGGATTGTGACGTTCGACGGTTTCCATCCTATTATCACGTGTTTTCCTACCCAACTCCTACCCGACCAAAGTTGGTACATCGCAAACAACCTACCAGGTAATATGTGAACCTCTTTTTCTGTTTATTGACACGTGCTACGGTATCGGTCCACAGTTTTTCTTCTGAGGCTCCTCCTCACTTGAGGAGCTCTAAGCCGCTCCCAAAAACTGATTTAGGGGGAAACGTGTAAGTACTACCCGATGAACAAACCCAAGGCCTAGGTGTACAAAAAAAAATCGTTTTGTAAAACAAGAATGGCATTCCGACGGTTTTGGGTTGGTTAAGGAGCCCCGTCATTCAGAACCAAAAAATGTCCAAAAAGTCTTACCTCTATCGTAGCACGCGTTTGGGGACAAACTACAAAAAAAATTAGCAAGAGAAAAGTGTTTGTATTGGTCAAGGTGTCGTTCAGGTCATCATGTATTCGAACTCGTGGGTTCGAATCCCACGGTGGTCACCAATTGTTAAGCCCTGCCTACGTCCGGAGCCGACACGGTGGCGGAGAGTGTCGTCGCGGAGGATCTTGGTGCTGGGTCCCTTGTCGATCGTCGTTTACAGCCGACGCGAGCTGAAACTTTATATTCGTTGAATTTAGCGAGCAGCGTTGCTAGCCTAGTCTGATTCGATGGGGGGACTTAGGTCCACCCAGAATCTGCGGCGGGACAATTTTCCGGCAGCTACCTCCCGGGGACGGGTCAACGCCGTCAATGACGGGAGACCGCTCGTGACCCGAGATCTTATATTGCCTGACCGGTGACGTGTCCTTTCGCGCATGCGTGTTACGAGATCTACGATAGGTATCTCCGACCCTGTCTTCGACAAAAGTAGGGTTTTAGTGTTCAACATTCCTGGCCCAGCGACGGATCGGGTGGGTCGAAGAAATGGCCGTGTTAGATATACCATTGCTAGCTAAGTGGTTACCACTTATGGAGTATAGCTTAGACCTTCGGCAACGGTCAAGTACCCTTATTTTACCTAGAATCTATATATAATATAGGGGGGGTAATGTAATGGATCAAGTAATTTATTTTAGGACGGTTGTTTGTAATTAATTAATTTTGCAGAAGAGGGATGCGATATCTAGCAAAATACATCCATGGAGGGGGCAAGGACGTAGGGGACAAGAAATATCACCCACCACCCATCCGTCCACCCACCTTTCGGCTTCTGTAGGGTTTCCTGGCCTCCCTCATGGCTTGCGCGAAGCGGGTGAACCGATGCCGTTCCATGAAAGACCGCAGTCTGCCAGTCTTCACCATCTCCGATACTTGCGCTGAAAAGGGGGGGGGGGGGCAGAAACAACAACAAAACAAAAACAAACAGACAAAAAAAAAAAACAAATCAGAAACCCAGAAAAACGAAAACAAAAACACAAACACAAAAACAAACGTCAAAAACGGCACAAACAAAAGGCAAAAACGAAAAAATTAAAAAAACAAAATACGCACAAAGAAAAAAAATGTCGGAAAAAAAAGCAATAAAAACCTCGACAAAAAAAAAACAAAAACGGTGAAACGAGGGACGAGAAAGGCGGAACGAGAAAAACATAACAGCCGAAGAACGTGGAGGGGAAGTTCCTCAAATTTTCCAGACACACTGCAGGAAAAGTATATTTTGGTTGGCAGAATAAATCAATAAATACAGAAGAGACTCATCCTACAGAAAAGGCGCACCAAACCTCACTTAAGGAGCTCTATGCCCCACCCAAACAAAAAAAGTGACAAAAAAACGAACGCGCATCCCGATGAACAATCCCATGGCCTAGGTAAACAACGAAGTATTTTTCAAAACAAGCACCAGGGGTATGAGATTCCGGCTAGTTTGGGTTAAGGAGCCCCGTGATGTCATTCGTGAAATAGTTAATAGTTAAATACACTACTAAAGGGCTACCCCGATCATAGCACGCAGAGAGAGAAACAGGGACACACAGAGAGAGAGAGAGAGAGAGGGACAGAGGGAGAGGGGGAGGGAGGAGAGAGAGGGAGAGAGAGAGAGAGAGAGAGAGAGAGAGAGAGAGAGCATCTATTTTGTCGCGTGCTATATTCGGTAGGGCTTCACCTAACTGCTCTGAGGGTCCTCATTTCAGAAGCTCCATATAATACCTCGCCCAAAAACTGACTTTTGACAAAACTTGTACGCTTATCCCAATGAAAAATCTCATGGCCGCCGTATACAATGAATTTTATTGTATATATAAAAAATCTCATGGCCTCCATATACAATGAATGTTATTGTATGTATTGTAGAACACAAACGGGATTCCAATGATATTGGGTACCAGGTAGTTTTTAAGCTGAGGGGCCACGTCAGTCAGAAACTACTTCGCCAGAAAACGGTATACCCCTATCTTGTACCATGGCACGCGTCTTCCTTCCGACCTTTGGTAAAGGCAAAGTACCAATCACTCTGTTGCGTACGCGAAGACTCCTACTGTAGGCGAGGGGGGAGGGCTGGGGGCATGGAAAATACGAGAACAAAAGAAACGAAAAAACGAGTTGACTTGCCGATCATGGCCTCCTGCTCTCCCCTGGAGTGTTTGTGTTACGTATGCGAAGACCATTAGAACATATAATTGTTTAATGTAAACTGGCATTGCAAAGGTATTGGGCAGTTTTCAGTTGAGGAGCCCCCCCCCGTCTGTCAGAATGTTTTAGGCGAGGGTGAGAAGTGCCTGAGCGAGGAGGGGGTTGTTGGGAACATGGAAAAACCAAAACAAAAAACAGGGATTTTCACGGGTCAGGAACTTTTCAAAATCTCGTGGGTCAAGTCGGGTTGGGTCAGGAGGTGTTCGAAATCTTACGGATCGGGTCGGGTCGGGTCGGGTCGGGTCGGGTCGGGTCGGGTCGGGAGGTTTCAAATCTCACGGGCCTGGTCGAGTCGCCCTGACCCAACCCGACCCGTGAGAAATGACCGGAAAAAATCGAATCGACTTGCCGATCATGGCCTCCCGCTCCTCCCTGGTGTGTTCCTGGGTCCAGCGTGTTATCCAGAAGCCGTCGCACCGTATCCCTTTATCCTTTTGCGAGATACAGGCAACGAACGAGCGGAGCAACAGCCGAGTACTAGTTAAGAGTTACCCCCGCGACTAGCGTTTCATATCGTATCGGCGTTTCATATCGTATCGGAAGTCCCGACAAATCGAAAATCGTGTCGGTAATCGTACAGTAGTACTATCGAGAAAAAAAGGTGTCCCGATTTCCGATAAGAACGCCTAACTTCTGGCGGGGAGGGGATGCCGCTCTACTCACCCCCCCCTGTTGAGAGGGTCCAAGGTCAATAATTCGACGTGAGGGGTCAGAAACAAAAACAAATGCGCGCTCCTTCGGCAGTACCATGACCTGCATTTCCATATCGGATTGTGTACAGTATCGGATATCGTATTTTTTGGCGCTTATCGGATCGGAATCGAATATCGTGACAGTGACACCAGAACACCAACCCACCTACAAATAGGCCGCCAGTGGCGTGATTGGCCGATATCGATTGTTCCATATTTTTATATTTCGATATATGGACACTTTCGACACGACATCGAGCACTGGTGCCTTAGACTATGCCAGCAACGACCGAACCGACAAGCAATCGTGCCGCACACACTGAACAAGAATTATCCCGCATGACAGTCACACAGGAACACCACCCCACCTGCAAAAAGGCGGCCGGTAGCGTGATTGACCGACATCGAAAGTTCGATATTTCATAATCCGATATGTCGAAAATTTCGATACGATATGAAGCACTGATGCCTTAGACTATGCCAGCAACGACCGAACCGACAGCAGTAGCGTCGCATCAACCGAATAATAATTACCCCGCGCAACAGTTACACGGGAACACCACCCCACCCGTAAAAAGGCGGCCGGTAGCGTGATTGGCCGATATCGAAACTTCGATACTTCATATTTCGATATGTCAAAAAATTCGATACGATATCGAGCACTGATGCTTTAGACTATGCCAGCATCGACCGAACCGACAGCAATCGTGCCGTACCAACCGAATAAGAATTACCCCGAGAGACAGTTATAAGAGAACACCCTAACCCCCACCTGCAAAAAGGCCGCCGGTAGCGTGATTGGGCGAAGGGACATGCCTCCGTACGACACCAGCGCTCCCCCGTCCCCCAAAGCTTGCGCGACCTGTGGGGACAAGAAACGACCAGTGCAACAATAGCAAGGACGCATTTTTGTCTCAGGTTCCTATCGATAACATGAGGAGACGCTACGGTGTAGGTACCCCTTATTTTTGTGTGGTTTCTCACATGAGGACCTCTATTCCTCAGCGAAAAATCGACCTTCAGAAAAAATGAACGCTTAACCCAAGCTTAACCCAATGAACAATCCCATGGTTTAGGTATTTGACGAACATGATTGTAACACGTAGATACCATTTCCACTGATATTGGGTAGTCTAATTACTAGTAATTACTAGTGGTTGAGGAACCCCTACAGTCAGGAATCGTTTTGGCGAAAAGCCAAAAAGAGGTACAGTACCTCTATCGTAGGTCTACACCAAAAGCCCGAAACCCGACTTGAGAAACCTCGTATATAATACGGCAACCCGACTACCAATCCCGTTCAACTATGAATAGCATATCTACGCATACAGCGAACCAAAACGGAAAACACAAGGGGAATTGTAAAGAAAATATTTGATAGTTCCTCTGTTAAGGAGCCCCAGTCATACCATGTTGGGCCGAAAAGTATCTCTCCTACCGCATGGACCAAACGCATACACATCCAACAACTCCCGCGCATGGCACAGATGCCAAGTTATGATAAAAATGCCGACCGGCTCACCGACGTCGCTATGGAGCCCCCCACGCAGTTAAGGCCCAGCTTAGGCAGAGGCAATCCTTCCACGGCGCGAGCGTAGGCGTCTGGGTTTCCTAGAATGGTTGGCGTGACCACCACAGTGCCCCCTAGGGACTTCAGCAGCTCCACTGTGCGGTCGCCGGGTGGCCTGCGTGCAGAAGACGGTTTTATAGGGTGCCGGGTAGATGCTGAATAATTTTTGGGGACGTGAGAGGGAAATTTTGTTTTGAAATTTGGAGTCTATCTCATTTGGGTAAAGGTACACCATTTTTTTTCTGAGGCTCCTGACTTGACGAGCTCTAAGCCTCACCCAAAAAAAAATGATTTGGACAACAAACAAAAGTGCAACCCGATGACTACTAAACCAAATGGACAAGGTCAACAAAATATTCAGATTGCAAAACCAAGAATGACATTCCGGCGGTTTCGGGTTAAGGAGCCTCGTCTTTCAGGAACAAAATTGTCCAAAGGTGCTACCTCTATCGCAGCACGCGTCTGTAGCCAAAAAACGTCGATTGAAACAATATTCCGGGGGACTTGAGCAGCTCCACTGTACGGTCTCCGGCCGGCCTGCGGGCAGAAGAAGGATAGGGTGCCGGGAAGAAGTTGAATAACTGCTTCTTTTTTTTTCCCCCCTCCCGTCTAACATCTGCGCGCCGTTGCTCCAGCTCCCTCCCTTTTTCCGTGACTCATAAACTATCCCACTCTAATTCCCGAGCACAACGTCTCATACCCGCCCCGTAACACGCGCGATCGAACTTTCACATGCAGCTTGCAAATGTGAGCTTCTTCGACGAAATTCTCGATCTCACAGCCGAAGTGTCTTTTTTTTATTTTTGTATAGTTACGAGGGTGAAGTTCTAAAGACAGTAACTGAAGCAAGCTCACCGTTCCCTGACGACGTTGATGGTCCTTACGCCCATGTCTCTCGCCATCTGGATCACCGCCGTCCCCACCTAAAAAAAAAAAATACATAATACGAACCAGGCAGAAAAATCAGATGAATACATATCATATATAATACCAGGTGACACATGCTACAAAAAAGCCAGAAAGTGCCACCTCCTTGGTAGCACGCGTCAGGTACAATGATAACATAAGTGCACAGACTAAGATATTATACCAGGTACAAACATAAGATATAAGGCACGAGATCTCGCCATTAATAGGAACTCCCGCTGATTTTTGTATGTTTCTAACCGTCGTCATCTTGTGTGCGACGCTACCTAGCGGAAACCATAGAAAATAACGAGAAGTTGATTTTCGGAGACTCTCGGTCGGACTTGTGTGCGACGAAGAAGTTTTCTTCGGAGATATTTTCGGTCGGACGGCGCGGATCTCCGGCCTCATCCAAGCTCAAAGGGGGTCTATACTGATAAACTTTAGGCGGCCGTGTGAGTTAGCAGCTCGATTCGCTCGTAATTGTAGCACAATCGCCGCATTCCACCCTTGCCGTACGCCGCAGGATGCATTCCAAACCCCCTCTGTGCCTAAGACGCGTCGTACGAAAAGGGTACCTGGTAGCACTTTTTAACTCTTTTGCCACGATAGAGGTACTTTTTTCTCCTCCCACGGGTATTCTTCCACTCCAGAGCGACTGGAGCCTGTCCTGTGACCACGGACTTGATTCTGAGAGTTAACGTGAGAACAAACAGCAACAACAACAACAACAGAGGTGCCCCCAGTTTTTTTCTGGGGCACCTCAACTTGAGGGGCTCTGAACCTCACCCACAAGAATAATTTTTTGAGTAAACCGAAAATGCAACCCGATGGACAAAACCCATGGCCTAGGTATACAAACACTTCGGATTGAAAAAACAAGAACGACATTTCCGACGATTTTGGGTTAAGGAGCCCTGTCATTCAGAAACAATAAAGACAAAAAGGGCTACCGCTATCATAGCACGCGTCGTTAAAAAAAAACAAACAGGAGGTCCTCAACCGAGGAACTACCCAATATCGTTGGAGTGCCCTTTGTGTTTTACTGGTGCAACATTACCTGATACCCGGTAGTTTTTTCTTTCCTCAAAAGTCAGGATAGAGCTCCTTCACCCTTTTGCAAGTCAGAACAGCCTTTTGCAAAAAGTCAGAACAAAACAAATCCTCAACCCTTTTGCAAACTGAAAACGAAATCCTACACAATTTGCATCAAAATTTCGTCCCCCAAAACGAGGTACGAGGTATAGTTTTTGAGGGGTTAAGGGGATAGGCCCCAGAAAACGTAATGTGCACCTCTACCGTGGCGTGCGTCACCTGACTATTTGCGCCGTTCTGGATGATGGTGTCGCCCTCTTGAAGGGTTTCGAAATCGCGCAGGAGGCGGTACGCGGTGCACGGGTTCACGCCGATCGTAGCCGCGTACTCGGGGGGGATGTCCGAAGGGCAGCGCTGCAGCATAGACTAAGGGAGAGGCAGGGCAGGGCAGGGCAGAGGTCCCACGGGGCGAGGGCGAGACGACGGCACGGTACCATAATTTAAAAATACATTAAAAAAACAAAACGCTTTGATTTTTGCGACTGGTCCATCGGTACAGGAACTAAACAATAACAGGTGCACTACAAGGCCTACCTACCTACGTTCTAAACGTGCATAACATGAACAGCCTTCAGCCTTCAAACCCGTCATCCCGTTAAACCCTCAATACGGCCAGCACGTACCTCGTTGGCTTCAGCGACGTTCGTTCACGCCGTTCTTTTAACTGGCAAAGCCTGTTTTGAGGTCTGACTCTCTGGAAAAGGGACCTCACCGCCGACAGACATCTGAATACTACGTCCTAAAGGTGTACCTGGTATAACATAAAAAGCCTCCAGTCTTCTGATGAAACCCTTCATCCCCGTAACGCCTTTAGCACTGAGCCCTAGTGTTTTGGGACGAACTACTTGGAAATAGTATGGGATACTTTTCGCAGTCCCAAACGGTTCAAATCCTGAATTGAATCAATCAGGGAGCAAGCGGCAACAACACACCTCGTCGGCTTTCGCCACGTTCCTCCACGTCCCGAACCCCGCCGCCGGCATCGGCACCGCCCAGTCGCCGACAGACAGTCCCGTCACGGCCGCTCCTATCGCCGTGACCTCTCCCACCCCCTCGTTGCCGCCCACGGCGGGCAGTGCCGGAAGGACGCCGTAAGATCCCTCAACCTGTTCAGGGGGGGGGGGGGATAGAGCAAAATTCGATGAAAGTCGACGATCAGTGGGAATGGCGAAGTCTCTGCGCGATGAAAAATGAAGGCCCGTACCCGGGGTGTCAGTACTATCAGGGCTGTGAAGGCCCGTACCCGGGGTGTCATTGCTATTAGGGCTGTGCGTTGGCTGACTATAAGTCGCCGACCAGGTGTTAGTTGGCTGTAGGCAATCGATAGCCCCGTGGCGGCCGCCCTTACCACCGT
>JAYJMJ010000411.1:3618695-3629648 GCA_036873875.1 Laminaria ephemera | reverse complement strand
AGGGGCGGGGGGAGATGTTTTGTTTTGGTCGGGGGGGGGGGTATCGAGTGGTGTTTGAGGTGTTGCTAAACGAACGTGTAGAGAAACCGGAAGCGGTTTTCCATCCTAATTTGTTTGACGTGCTAGTATCGTCGCCATCGTTTGATTCTTCACGAAATGTCATTGTCGGCTACTCGTTTCGTCGTGGGGGACAGACGGGCGTATTGGCCAGAGTGGGGGGAGTCATGAAAGGAATCTGATGAGACTTAAGCCATCAAAAGAAAACACTGCGGAGTGTTGGGTTTGTATAAGTGATTTTTAGTTGCCGGGGTCGGGGGAGTCATGAAAGGAATTTGATGAGACTTAACCATCAAAAGAAAACACTGCGGAGTGTTGCGTTTGTATAAGTGATTTTTAGTTGCCGGGGTCGGGGGGAGTCAGTCATCAAAGGAAGTCATCAAAGGAATTTGATGAGACTGAAGCCATCTAAGGAATTTGGGAAGACTTTTTTTGCGTTTGTATATTCGATTCTTGGTCGATGGGAATGTGTCTTGCTGTGGGTTGTTGGTTGCTCGGGGGACAGACACCCCGTGTAGAACGGGAAGAGATGGTACTACTACGGTACTCAACTCTGCCGTGTAGTTTTTGTGGTTTGACACCCCTTCCTTGTTAACCCTTTTTTTTAGAACTGGGTCTACGTTTTTGGGCACAAAATGTCTTAGATTTAGATTTGGACAACGTTTTGAGTTCTAGAAGGGTTGACGGAGAAGATATGCCACTGCTGTAGAGCTCGATTACCCCTTCCTTGCTGAAGGGGGAGAGGTGCTAGTACTACGTACGTGCGGGTACTAAAGTGTAGTTTTGGGGTGTTGCAGTATGATTTGGGAAATATTCGGTCGTTTTCGTACCGTGGAGATGTGGCGTGCTATGGCCGTTTTATTGTAAACGGTGGAGAGGTTGCCGCCGAGCTTTGTGCTCGTATCTAATTGGGCTGTGTGTCTCCTTAGAAGACCTAAGCTCTTGTTATGTTATTACTATTGTCAAGATACAAAAAAAACATGCCTCCATTGAAAAATTGCCCACTCTGTGGAAGATGCCAAAAACTAAAAACCACCCGGTGCCGAAGGATCAAGGTGGCAAAATGATTTGATTATCTGAGTTATGACCATCGCGCGATCTTTTTTTTCGCTGAGGGGTGAACGATACGCGACATCTTCGCTGAGTTAAGGGATGTACGATATTATAGATACGATCGTTTCGCCTTTCCCTCCATTTCGCCAGTATCCTAACGACATCGCCGGTCGCGGTTATCTCGTGTATAGGTGGGTGATGTCTCGCTATATTCAACTGGTAACGCCAATAACCAACCAACAACTACCCCAGGCGAGCGTGTCGTTTATTTGCATCTTCCAAACTCCATTATATACTACCGAGCAATACGTAAGTAACCCCGTTGAGGGAAACACTGTAAAACCCCTTATCCTTATGTAGGGAGTTGAGATACTATGCTCACTCCCAGACAAAGAAAGCACCTCGGGCTAACCCGTTTCTTACTTTACGTTTTGGATCGATACCAGGGAAAAACGGTAAAACTGGCCACCCCTTCCCCTTCACTGCTCCCCCTCCCCCCTCTCTTGAGCATTAGGGTGGGATGGTGGGAAGGAAAGTGTGGAAAAAAAGCGACGAGTACAGCGTCGGCCATAAGACCATATACCAGGCAACCCGGGGTGCTGAGACCCGAGGGTATCATAGATGATGGAGTACATCATAGATGGAGAGTACCCGAACTTAGACGCGTGCTATCATAGAGGCAGCACTTTTTGAGTACAGCGTCGACCATAAGACCATATACCAAGCAACCCGGGTTGCTGAGACCCGTGGGTATCATAGATGATGGAGTACATAGATGGAGAGTACCCGAACTTAGACGCGTGCTACAATAATAGAGGCAGCACTACTTTTTGGCTTTTTTGTTTCTGAACGACGGGGCTCCTTAACCCAAAATCGTCGCGAGGTCGTTCTTGTTTTTCAATCCGAGTTTTTTTGTATACGTAGGCCATGGGTTTGTTCATCGAGTTGCACTTTCAATTTACTCAAAATTAGCTTGTGGGTGAGGTTCAGAGCTCCTCAGATGAGGAGCCTCAGAAAAAAACTGGTGCACCTCTATTATTATTATCGTAGCATGTGTCCTTCAACTCAAGGACTTGCACGACACCCGCACTGCATTGTGCTACTTGTTGTACACTGCGCGCTCACCCGTTCGAGGACCATACGTTCTTGTCATTTGTTTTGTCGCTGTATCTGGGTCTCAAAGGGGAAAAACAACGTGTAACCCAATGGTGATAAGTAGGTACAATAACTGTGTTCAAGGGAGGTAGTGCGTATTCAAGGGAGTACACGCTGGGATTGAGAATGGGTTGGGTGAGAGTCGTAGTATTCGTCACATTGTGTTAGCTGTTTTTGCGTTCAGAATGAATTGTGAACTGCACATTGTCTACGAGGGGCAAATGAAATAATAATGGTTGGCAGAGAGTCATAGGAGAGATACTACTGCATTAAGGAAGGATATTCGATTTATGTCGGAACGGCATCTACGCTACAACGTCGGAGGGCAAAAATAATAATAATAAAAACGATTAAATAAATGATGGAATGCTCTTCGAATATCTATCAGCAAGTCGCAGCTCCCACCCCTTAGAGGACCACACTTCTCGTCATTTGTTTTGTAGCTGTATCTGGGTCCCAACGGGGGGAAACAATGATTCAATAATGGAATGCTTGCTCATCGAAGATGTATCCGCACATTAATCGCGTTCCGATGCCTGCACTTTCGAAATAGCAAAAGTTGTCGACAACCAGCAGGATTGCTTCCGCGCTTCGAACCATTCTGCTACGAATGGTATCTCCGTCCCAAAATAAAACTCATTCGAATACCGCACTACCGAAAACTCTAAAATTCTCGATTACGGCTTCTTCCTCCGTGGTTCGTATTCTTCTGCTATAAAATGTCTCCTCTTCACCCCAAAAATGATCTCGTTCCATGCCTGCACTACCAATACACAACACCTACAATTAAAAAGAGAACGAGCACCAAGAAAGGCAGGCAAGAAAATAATAAATTCGGGAGTCGTTGTACTGATTTAACGTAGAACGTACCCATTCTCAAATAAGAAATCCAGCCTGGACGAGCTTTCCCATTTCATACTAAAATATGTGTCCTGTACTGCTTTTGCTGCCGTATCCAACGTTCTCGATTACTTCTTCCGTGGTTCTAAACCTTCTGCTATCTCTTTCATTCCAATTCTCGATTACTCTCTCCGGGGTTCTAGTAGATCTCCTGCTGCTATTTCTGGCATTCCAAAAAAAGCTCGACTGTTTCGCAGCGTCGCCTGCGCGACTTGGTCGAACGGCAACCCAAGGCACTCGGCTAGTGCTCGAGCCACAGCTGGCAGCGCCGAAGGCACGTTCGGATTCTGCACGGAACGGACAGATAAGGGGAGGGCAAAAAAGGCAAACACGAATAATGACAGATTAAATTTCCATTGAATTGTCAACGCTTCGTTGCTTTGAACAATGAAAAAAAAAAAAAAACACTATGTCGCATAAATAAAATAGTATATTCTGCCGTGCACAACTCACTCGTAGCACCTAAGCCACGCACGCGTGAACCGATAAGAAAAGAAAAACGCCTACAAGAGGTTACATTTTAAGTGAATTATAACTGCGCCCTCAATAGTCACAAAAACGATCCGCACCGTTTTTTTGGGGTTGTTGTGTCCTTTTCGGCAACCCGTGAAGCCAAGATACGGCGCGTCCGTTTCGACCATGAGCCTATCCAACGGGATGCCCTTCACCTGCGAGCGGGAGTGCACGAACACGTTCGAAAGCAAGCGTCAGATTTAGTTTCAAGGATACTTCGCGACTATAACGGGGGACCATAGTAATCAGAACCCACGGTGAACACAAAAACCTATATATTCCCCTATTTTTGCTGGCCATGTTTGGTTCTGAATACTATGGTATGTTCCCCCGTAATAGTCAGCCATTTAGTGAGCCACAGGCATGTCAGCTATTAATTTCTTGCGCTACACGCATCGCCTATTGATAGTCGAGGACGCTTCGCGATCAGTCAGCTAGTGCGCCTCATGCATCGCCGGTTTAACTGTTCGAGGATGCTTTGAGATCAGTAAGGTAGAGCACCACACGCATCGCGTGGTCAAGAACACTTCTCGATCAGTCAGCTACATATCGTGCATACCGGGGGGCAGAAGGGACGACACCTGTAACTACGGCTTGTCCAGAAGGCCACTGAGGGTAAAACCTCCTACGAGCTAAGCTGGAAAGTAAAAGTGATCATAACGAAAGAAAAATTGCGCCACAGGCATTGCCTATTACTAGTGAGGGACGCTTCTCTTCCTTGGAGCTCACCGCTTCCCTTAGTGCCGCCCCGTTCTTTGCCCTGCAGATGCCGCCGGCCACGCTGATAAAGAAGCCCATGTCAACGTATGCCTGCAGCTCCTACGACATCACAAAAAAGTGACACACGGACATATAAACACGCGGTTATGATATTAATATATATAAAGCAATGTAATTCCAGTACTACTGTACCGCGGCACCCGGGAAGCTAATGGGCACCTACAAAAGTTTCGTGTATTTCTACGGGTGAAAGTTTTAAACATAAACCGACGGTCTAAAATGAAATCGACGGTCTAAACATGAAACCGACGGTCTAAACATGACCGACGGTCGTTTTTTATTGGTCCCTGCATAGACTAGGTTGATCACTTCGGGAGGTCGCGATTGGCCGATGCCGCTATTTATAAGGGCTTTTCACGTGTCGGATCAGTTCTCGCGGGTCATCGGGTCAGGGTGACCCGGCCCGACCCGTGATATTTGAAAACCTCCCGACCCGACCCGACCCGACCGGACTCGTGAGATTTCGAATACTTCCTGAAACCGGCCCGACTTTTACCCGCGAGTTTTTGAAAAACCTCCTGACCCGACCCGCGGGCCGGTTCATGACCCGTGAAAACCCCTGCTATATATAAGGCGATTTCAGCTCCACCCGATCGCCGTGACCTATTGCTTGAAGCACACGGGTGCAACAACAATATGGTAGCAGGTGTGCTGCGATTCTGCTATATACTCACTTTGCAGCACAAATGCAACGGCTACAACAGTAGTACTAGCAGGTGTGTTGCAAACCTGCTAGTGGTAAAATATAAACGAATTACTACCGAAGCGGAGTTCGTATTAATACGGCGTTATGTCCTACTAGTAAAACATGTGTTATCCCTTACCTCTTTCGATCCCGTAAAACAGTGGACCAAGCACGGAGGCAAACCGTGCGAGGAGTCGTACCGCCGAAGTACCTGCGACGCGGTTCCACAAGAAAACAAATCACGCAGGGGGGGGTTATAACGCGCTAGTGAGCAAGGGATACTGCACTGGTCTTGAGATCGGTCTAATTCAGCACAAGGGTTGACGATCCAGAACACACTAGAGGTTGACTGCCACAAAACACAAACATTGTGCGGCCGTTCTTCAACAAGGCCACAGACGCCCAATCCGATCGAAGCGAGGACGATGCAAGTATACAGCGCATCGCCACCGCATGCCAGCGACGTGCATACCGCCACGATGATTCCCCTACACTATACGTAGCGTCTTAAGTCCGCGTGTCATGCATGCCGGCTTGTGTGTTTTCTTTGTTATTTTACAGGATTAAATTACAAAAGTATTAAATCTTTGAATGCAATTAATGAAAAAGCATAGCTCTGGCCCGACAGGGTCTCGCACAAATTAGCAACCCCAACAGCTGCACAGCAGGCCAGCGAAGCGACAGACGCGATGTTCTCACCTCTGAGAACGCGCCGAACGCCGCCCGCTCGTGGAGAAACAAGGGCTTCTTCAGCTGCGCAAACGGTAGACATGCGTAAACGGTAGGCACAAGACGAGGGCGCTGCGTTCATGCAGCGCTTGACCTTTTTGAGCGTGAACGTTGCCTACACCACTTGCGCTGAGGAGTTCGCGAATAATGCACTACGACGCAAGAGCTGTACTGGCTGTGGAAATGGGGTAAGCCTAACCCCCTTAAAGGTGCAGCCATGTTTCGGGTACAAATCACTTGTAATTAGAGTGACACATTTTTCGCAGTAGAAAAAGGGTTAAGCCCATTAGAGCTGCAGCCATGTTTTGGGTAAAAATCATTTGGAATTAGGGTGAAAATGTTTTCGCAGTAGTAAAAGGGGTTAAGATTAAGCTTAATCTTTACCAATCTGCTTGGTACCTGGTATTTATGTGTATGTTACACGTATGTAACGTATCTAAGATGCGCTAACGTGGAGATTGCAGCAGGCTTCGCAACAGTCACCGCTGGCTTGACGAGCTAAAAAAACTGTCTGTATTCGGGAGCGAGACCTAATGGCAACCAGCGAGCGAAGCGTCAGCCCTTATAGAAACAACTGCACCCGCGTTTCGGGAGAAAATTACTTGGAATTAGATTAGGGTGCGTTTTGCAGCAAGAAAGGGCAGAATACTAAAAAAATAGTTTAATTCGATAAATCGAAAAAGTTGCAGCGACTTTTACAATGCTTTTCCGAGAAGGACCTTACGCTGCTTGTGCCACCCGCAACATGGCGGTATCGTAAGATCATCGCGATGTTGTGTGTTGGACTCACCTCGCACGCAAGCTGGACCTGTCTCTCAAAGTACGGCAGCTGCTTGTCGGCGGGGGGGAACCCATCCGAGTAGTCCAAACCGCACTCTCCAATGCAGCGGACTTGGGGTACAACGAAAAGCCGAGCGATATTCGAGACGAGGGGCGAGACGAAACTTAGATAATCAAGCTTCCTTCCAACATGTTTATAGCGATAAATGAGACGAGAGGACTGAGACGAAATGCAACTTGGGGAATCTCAATCATTCGAGACGAGGGGGTGAGACCAAAGTTAGGTAAGTAGGTCCAAACCGTACTCTCCAACGCAGCGGACTTGGGATACAACGCCCAGATTAGTAGCCGAGCTAGATTCGAGACTAGGGGACGAGACGAAACTTAGGGTATCAAGCTTCCTTCCAACCGAGCGATAAATGAGACTGGAGGGCTGAGACGAAACGTAGCTTAGGGAATCTCAATCATTCGAGACGAGGGAACGAGACGAAAGTTATATCACCAAGCTTCCTTCCAACAGAGCAATAAATGAGACGAGAGGGTTGAGACGATACATAGCTTAGGGAGTCTCAATCATTCAAGACGAGGGGACGAGACGAAACATAGACAATCGAACTTCAATCTAGACGAGCGATATATGTATGAGACGAGAGGGCCAAGACGCCGAGCGATAGCCGAGACGAGGGGACGAGATGAACCTTATACCGTCAAGCTTATTTCCAACCAAGCGATAAACAAGACGAGAGGACTGAGACCAAACGTAGCTTAGGGGGGCTCTACCATTCGAGACGAGAGAACGAGCCGAAACTTAGATCACCAAGCTTCCCTCCAACAGAGCGATAAACGAGACGAGAGGGCTGAGACGACACGTACCTCATGGAATCGCAGTCATTCGAGACGAGGGGACGAGACGAACATTATAGAGTCGAATTTCAATCTAACCAAGCGACATATAAGACGAGAGGACCAAGACGTCGAGCAATATCCGAGACGAGGGTACGAGATGAACCTTGTACCGTCAAGGACGCGTGCCACAATAGGGGTGCGCCTTAACGTTCTGAACCTCGTCATTTAGGAAGTCCATACCGAACCCAACAATTGATTGACAAAATCGGAAAGTGTAACCCGAGGACCAACGCCCGAATGGGTAGGGTGGGCCGTAACTGGACCAAGTCCGGCGGGAGGCTGTTTTCTCATGGCCGGGGGGTTTGTTAGTGGGTGAGCTTACGCAAGTCCCACACTACTCGGATGGATGACCGTCCGGGTGGCTATCTCCACCGCACCTGATCCCCAGGGACCAAGTCGGGTCGACATACTCACGCATCCGTATACCACGGCAGCTTGCGCTGCGGTAGTAATTACGGTGACCGTCGGTAGGGGTAGCTCGCGCTGCCGTTGCCACGGGAATTGAAGGATACGCCAACTAACGCTGGATTGCGAATGCATTTGAGTTAAATTGACACACGACACTTACAAAAATACGTGAAAGTGTGGTGAGCTTAAGCTTTATTTTTCCCCATCCGCCGATGGATAACAAAACAAATAAAAGTAACCCTAACAGCAATCCCATGGCCTAGGTATGCAACGAAACGTATAGTACAAAAAAAAACTGGGTTAGGGTAGTTCCTCAGTTGAGGCGCCCCGCCAGTCAGACATGTTTTGGCCAAAAACAGTGCTATCGTACCCCTATCGTAGCTTCTTTCCAACCAAGTGATAAGTGAGAAGAGAGGACTGGGACGAAACGCATCTGAAGGAAGCTCAACCAGTCGGGGGATGAGGGGACGATGTGAAACTTAGATCATCATCTTCCTTTCAACCGTGTGATAGCTGAGACGAGAGGACTGAGACGAAACGCAGCTTAGGGAAGCTCGATAACTTGAGGCGGGGGAACGAGATGAAACTTAAATCATGGAAGCTTACTTCCAACCGAGCCATAAATGAAACGAGAGGGCTGAGGCGAAACGTAGCTTAGGGAATCTCAATCATTCGAGACAAGGGGACGAGACGAAACATAGATAATCGAACTTCAATCTAACCAAGCGATATATATATGAGACGAAGGGACCAAGACGTCGAGCGATATCCCAGACGGAGGGATGAGATGAACCTTGTACCGTCAAGCTTCTTTCCAACCAAGCGATAAATGAGACGAGAGGATTGAACGCTCAATCGTTCGGCATGACGGGACGAGATGACACTTCGATCACCAAGTTTCCTTCCAACAGAGCGATAAATGACGAGGACTGAGACGAAATGCAGCTCAGGGAAGCTCGACAATTTGAGACGAGGGAACGGGATGAAACTTAAATCACCAAGCTTACTTCCAACTTCCAACCGAGGCATAAATGAAACGAGAGGGCTGAGACGAAACGGTAGCATACGTAAGCTCAGTCATTCAAGAAGAGGCTATGAGATGAAACTTGAATCACCAAGTTTCCTTCCACAAGAGCGAAAATACAACGAGAAGACTGAGACGAAACGGCAGCGTAGCTGGTAGACCCGATGGACAAGCGTGTGTAAAAATTATTCCAAACTAGTTCCCAACTATTATACTTCCAAGTAGTTTGTCTCCAAAAAGCGTGGGTGCAGTTGTACAGGAACAAGGGAAGCTCAATCTTCAAGCTTCCTTCCATGCCAAGCTACGAGTAATCTTGGAGCGCGGCAGAAAAAAGTGGGGCTAAAAAAAACGCGGGGTGTGCAAGGTGCCCTCCCTGAACGACAGAAGCAAATAGACGCGCAGGCGGATACGATCGAGAATTGCGGAAAGGTCTTGACCCCTAGAAACGAAATACTTCTCAGGCGCAGCAGCAGTATGGTAGACACACACCAGCAGTGCCAAGCTATCATATCCAATGTGATCTACTGTAGTTAAAAAAACGTACCGAGCTATGCCCGTTTCTGACTAAAAGCCACCTTCTGTAGTTAGTAGTAGTGTCGACGAGTACAGAAGTTAGGGGATGGAGAAAGCTTTATCTTCGCCGATCGGTGGAAGACGTTAAGTGCACGAAGCGCGCTAGAATGCCCTTACTGTATATGCCGCCCTGTGCGTAGCGCGGTAGAGGTATACGCTGGAGCTTCGACGCAGCTCCAGCAACCTACTGTATATACGAGGCGTATAGTAAACATGCTCCTGTCCGCCACCCGTACCTTATCTCGCATTAACTCATAATCGCTATAATCAAGTCCGTGGTCACAGGACAGGCTCCAATCACTCTGGAGTGGAAAAACACCTCTGGAAAAAATAAGCAAACCAAAGTGATAAAACACATAGCTGAAGCAAATCGTACCTTCTTCCTTAGCGGCGAGGGTGGCGATGCTCTTCATAGCATCCTCAAGCGAACTGTATTCTTCCACGTGATACGGGTGCACGCCAGCCGTCGCGAATACCACCTACCAGGTATATACAGTATGACACGAGGGTTAAGGTTTGCTGGATTAGAGATAGAGAGAGGGCTAAGCCGTCCGTCGACGTGCGAGTAGGCTCTATAATACCTTCGATGGACCAAAGCTATAATTTAGATTCCATGGCAGGTAGCTCAGGACAGGAAACCAGACATACATAAACCACATTCAGGGTACAAGGGACACAGCACACAGGTACAGCAGTATACCGGTACCCGATGGTAAGTGTTATGATATTATCATAAAAGGTGCCGGTCTACGCGTTGTTGGTACGAGAGTACCCCTGGTAGAGAGAACTGTACGTACGGTACGAGTAGTCTTCGGCTACCGTACGCGTAAGCAAGGGAAAAGGGAAAACGGCAAAACATTGCCAAGAACAAAACGAAGTTCCATCATTATACGCGCACATTCGGCTTCCTTTGCGCGAGGTTCAGAGCTCCGCGGCTGTCCTCCACGGTGCTCCCGGGTACCACGAACTGCCCCACGCCCACTGATGAGGCCACCTGCCAGATGAAAGGCCACATACGATACATACGAATTCGTAGCGCTCAGTTTCCGGCACACAGCTAACATGAGCAGGCATTGGGTAGGAGGAGGAGGAGGAGGAGGACCACCACCAGCAGCAGCAGCAGCAGGAGAAAAGCACCTCGACACAACAGCACAGCAGAAGAGCAGTACAGCAACCCAGCACAACAATCAAGCACAACAATATGACTGCACAGAAGTTACAATGGGATCGCAGCCGATAAGCAAGCAAGCCATGAAGTTTCTCCACCCCTCCTCAGTACGAATAGCCATTGCTGGGTGCGGTGTATAATGTATAATAGTACAAGGCGCTTCGCTCCGCGGGCGGCATCCGCCCGCTACGCTAGCTCAGATAGAGCAAAACGTGAAGCGGA
>JAYJMJ010000411.1:3604070-3615396 GCA_036873875.1 Laminaria ephemera | reverse complement strand
CCCCCCCTGCTCCTCAGCATATTTTTGGCATGTTTTCGGCGTCCGTCATCATGTCACTGGCGTACTGCTGTTTTGCTCTTGTTGTCTTCACTTTCACAAATAATTATACTGAAAAAAATCCTACACTAAATCCAAGTAGTTTGTTCCGAAAATGCCGATGCAATCCTGAGTTCTAAAGGTCTTTGCCCAACGATATCCAGGACACCCATTGTCCTCAAATCTCCTACATGTCGTACGAGTTGGGCTGGAAAGTAGAAGTGACAAAAAAAGAATGTCCTGTCTGGTTCTTCGTCCTTATCCTTAATTTTCAAACTATTTATGATGGGTCTAACCCCGACCGCCTGGGAAATTTCTCGGAATGCTACGATTAATACATACAGTAGTTTGGTACTATCAACACCCGTAGAGAGTTTAGCGTTCGCGTTTTTTTTTTTTAGAAAAAGTGCCTCCAATGTACCGGACTGATAAAAATATGCACCGCACCTGAAACTAGTATGAGCACGTACGAACGCAAATGAGTGATACAAGCACAGGCACCTCCAGATATCAGTAGCCGTACTCGTATTTTTTTATTGGACACAGCTGTATATGGTCGATACAGCCACGAGGTTAACTTTGGGTGCATTTTACGTGTGACAAATAAGTTGCTTATGTACCTGGTACCTGGTATCTATTATCAGGGTATGACGTGGCACTCGTTCTACCGGTACTCTTGTTGTACTCAAGTACATATATATTCGAGCACGCGTTTTAGCTTGACAGGCTATTTTACAAACGAAAGCAACCCCCGCGTCTGCACTGGCACTACTGGCTACGTGCATCGTGGCTGTCTGGGGTACTTTCTGTATCCAACGCCACCATGGCCAAACACGACTACAGCTACTCTATGCCTGAAGTTCTGCCTGTATCTACTGAAGAGCAAAAGCGAGAAATTGGTATTGCATTTCTTCGAGAAGTACACCAGGTATACCTGTCGACATATGGAGCTCTCTCGATCCTGTCGTTTTATGAAAGACTTCACCACTTTGTGTTGTTTGCGTTGGTGTTTTCTGTTGATGTTGGTGTTGGTGTCGGTATTAGAATTTGGTGGTGGTGTTGATGTTTTGTGTTTCACGTTGTCTCGTCGGCGGTCTATTTTGCTGTCGGTTTTGTCACAAGACAGCTATGAGCGAGTTGAGACTACCGGTACTGCGAGTCCGACTTTGAACACTATTAATAATGCTAATCGATTAATACTGCTACAAGACAACCAGTCTATTAGCACTTTCGTTTCATTCTATCATAACTCCGTATCAATTGGATGGCATACACCGCTCGCCCTCCTTCTCCTGTCCCCCCCACCAGTATGAATACAAAGGCTATTAATAAATGAAAGCTACTGCTGCAAGACAATCAGTCTAGCACTTGCGTTTCATTCTATCACAGCACCACGTCAGTTGCATGGCTTACACCCCCACCCCCCACCCCCCCCTCCCGCCTCCTCCCAATCCCCTAAAAACGAACGCTCTCGCGATCCAGGAGTCGCGCAGTCGGCATGAGCAGTTCAGGTCCTCCATGTTTTCAACCTCGCGGGGCTTTACCCCCGCGCTGACACACGCCGGCTCCGGCTCCGCAGGAGGGGGAGGGTCCGTGGACTCGGAGAAACCTGATCGAATCGAAGCAGCTATCCTAGCGGGGATGGCTGTCGACGCCCAGAGGGGAACCCACACCTTTAACACCGTCGCGATTACCCCAGCCCACAGTGGCACCGGTAGCCCCGCGTATCATAGGCACGATCATGCCGCGTATTATCCGCGCGGTGGTCCCGGTAGAGTTAACGGTGGTGGCGGTAACCCGAATGTTGCTCATAATGCGATGTCCCAGCCGGGGGCGCAGCACGATGGCTACTATGGGGATGGTGGCGGAGGCGGGTACAAGACCTACCACCCGCCGAGTGGTGGTAGCGGTGGTGGTGGTAATGGTTACCCGTCGCATAGGGTTCCGCTCGATGGTTCCGGCCAAAGCGGGAGCTTGACTCGGAGCGATGGTTCTCACGGTGCTGGGTTGAACGAAAGTGGCGGTGGTGGCGTTGGCGTTCGTGGGTCTAGCGGTGGCGGAGGCGGTAGTGGGGGCGGAGGTAGCGGTAGCAGCGTCAGCGACGTGTTCAGGTACAGCGGGGAGAAGCCCCCGCAACCTAGCCCCCACCAGCACCAGCACAGGGCGGACAGTGGGGACACTCCCGGCCGCGGAGGAATGTCGGGGAGCAGCGCGGGGGGGGGGAGCAACGAGCGGCGCCGGCGACCCGCCGGAGGAGCTGGTAGTGGCGGTGAGAATAAGAGGTCGGTGTGGCGTCATGACTCGCCTGCGGCGGCGGGTGGTGGGGCTGATGGCGGGAGGGAGCCAGGGCGCGGGGCAATCGCGCTGCAGGTAGATTCGGACTCTTCTGAACCTGCGGACGACCGGCGGCGGCAGGTTTCCGGACAGGAGGCGTTTGGGGCGCCCGATTGGGTGAGTCGAGTGGAGCTGTAGGAGATATTAACTGTGTACTGGTGCCGTCGTAGTATATACTATGGTTTGGAGTTTTTTCCATGGCTTTGACGGCTCTGGTTGGTGCAAGACGCGCGGTTGAGTGGGGTATTGTTTTGGTGATGGTGGCGGTGGTGGGGGTTGTGGTGGTGCCTACGCCCACCGGTGTCCCCACTCTCACCTCCGCCCCCATCCCTACCTCCAACCCGAACCCGAACCCCACCCTGAACCTGAACCCGAGCCTCAACCGCAACCCCACCCCCGACCCCTACCCCTCCGCCTCCCCGTTCCTCCATCTCTGCCTTGGCCTCCCCTGCCGCTGCCGCCTTCACTCGACCATCGTATTCTTTGGGTCCCTCTCATCCCCAACCTCATCTCTACCCCCAACCCAACCCCAATCCCAACCTTAATCTTGGCCCCACCCCTCCGCCTCTGCGTTCCTCCATCTCGGCCTTGGCCTCCCATGCCGATGTCGCTGTGACTCGACCCCACCCCAACCTTAACCCTACCCCCACCCCCACACCTGGGCCTCCTATGCCGTTGCCTCCCTGCCTCTACCGTTTTTTCTTTCAGTTGGTGTTATTTGTTTTAGGATGTTGACTAATACCAACCCCAACCCTAACCTTATCCCTCCCCCACCGCACCCCTCCCCCATAACTCCGCTTCCTTCCCTCTGCCGCCGTTACTCAACCATTTTGTATTTGGATCCATGTTAAATGTTTTTCAGGATATTAACGTAATGCCCACCCCAACCCCAACCCTGCACCCGCTCCCATCGCCACCCCCACCGAGCCCCCACCCCCAACCGTACCCCCACCCCCACCCCTCTGCCTTGGTCCCACCTGCTGTTGCCGCCGTGCCTCTACCATTTTTTTCTGTGTGTCGGTGGTTTTTTTTCAGGAATGTTAACGTAACACCCACCCCAACCCTGCCCCCACCCTCAACCTAACCCAAACCCTCCGCCTCCCCTATATACCGCTGCCGCTGTCACTCGACTTCTACCGTTTTTGATCTGGTTCCCTGTCTTTTGTTTCTAGGATGTACACGTAATGCCGGTGAAAGCTGGCAGTGGTGATATGACCCTCGCCGACGGAGACAGTGGAAGGATATCGTTAACGCCGACGGAATACGAGGAGCCTCTCGAGCTCCCGGATGGCTGTCACCACATTTCTCTCTCCAAGTTCCTTGAGGTATGATGTGAAGGAAAAGAGAGAGCTGCGGTTAGTGGTGCGAGTTGGCTGGCTCTAAACTACAGCAGTTATTGGTTGCCTAGGTACCACGTTTCTCTCTCCAAGTTCCTTGAGGCATGATGTGAAGGAAAGGAGAGGACGGCGGTTAGGACTGTGGGTAGGTTGACTACTTAAGTGGCGGACTAGCTATCCGTTGCCTATTAATAGGTACCGTATTCATCTCTCCAAGGTCCATGAGGTGTGATGTGAACGAAGGGAGAGGCCTGCGGTTGGGCCTGGGGGTTGACTGACTACAAGTCGCCTACTATTAATAGTTGTTGCGTGCGGAACATTTCGGAGCCCTTTGTGTCTGACTGGGGCGTTTGTAGCTCAGTGTGTGGTGTTTTATGAATGAAGACTTGAGTCGGTTGGTTGGACTTTCCCCCCCCCCAATGAATAACTAGCCGTGGAGTCCAGCCAAACTCACTGCCGTACTCTTTAGGCATAGCCCTTTTGGCTTCGTCTCGGCTCGCTCTTGCGGCGCCGCGCCGATGTTGGTTGTTACGCTCGCGATCGGTGGCATTGGCGCGGTTGCTTCTCTGTCTGTAAGAATCTCGTGCTTTTTTTTTTTTTTCAGTTTGTGACGCGTGCTTCGATAGGGGTAAAAGCCCCTTTCTCTTTAAATGTTTTATGACTGGCGGGGCTTATCAACTTGTGAACTACCCAATATCGTTAGAATACCGTTTGTTTTCTAAAATAGTATCCGTTGTATCCCGAGGCCTCAGGAATGTCCATCGGCTTGCACTTTTCGCTTTTTCTCTAGGTCGGTTTTCGGATGGGGTAAGAAGTCACGTGTGAAAATACGTGGAAGTGTGGTGAGCTTAAGCTTTATTTTTCCCCCATCCGCCGGAGGATAAAAAAAGAAAAGAAAAGAAAAAAAAGTAAGAAGTCCTCAAGTGAGGAGTCTCGGAAAAAACGAGGTGCACCCTTTTGCCGCATCAAGTGTCTTGGCTTCATCTCGGCTCGGTCTTGCGGCGCCTCGCCTCTGTTCGTCGTTACGCCCGCGATTGGTGGCTTTTGGCACGGTTACCTGGCCGGCTGTAGGAAGCTCGTTTTTTTTTTCAGGTTTTGTTTGCAGCTTACCAGGTACCGGGTATATACTAGTGCAAAAGGGTTCCCTCAGTAAGGCGGTGGTGTGTCAGAGCAATATGACCGCCTTTTGGGGGGAAGACACCTTATTCATTCCAGGTCATGATTGCACTGCCCCGGCCGCGCCAAGCTTGCCTTATACCGGGATATTGCCTTACTCAGACTGCCTTACTGGGGGACCCCTACTGTGTTTCTGTAAGAGAACAGCAGTGATATGTTCTGCTTCACGTCGAATTGTCACACGTCATCTCTGCGTTTCGTTCGTATTGGTGCAAAAGGGCGGGGGGGCACTTGCTAACAGATCGTCCTAGAGTACCGTAGTAGGACCTCGCCTGAGTTTTGTGTGTGTTTTGTCGTGACAAGTACCGTGGCACAGTAGTTGATATTTTTAGTTGGAGTCGCGGTACTACCGTACTTTCGCGTCGTATGCGGTGGGGGGCTCCTAATAGTGCCGAATTTGCCGGTACTATTGGGAACCGGGTTCCTAAAGAGAGTTCCAAATGCACCAAGACGCAGGCACTACAGAGAGCAGTAGCCCTATGCAACCAACACTACTGGGAGCCGCCCCACTGCATATATACAAGGTTAGGTGGTGTTTTGTGTCCTCCTTTGGCATCGAGTCACATGCACCTCTGCCATTTCTTGGCATTGGTTTGGTGGCTCGGAGTACCCCCTCTGTTCACCCCCCTCCCCCCACCTTCCCCCGCACGTCGCCGCCTCCCTACAACACAAAACAGTTGAGGCGCTGCAGGCGCAGATTGGGGCTACGGGCAGCCCCCGTCAAGAGACGTCCCGCTTCCAGCTGGGACAACGCTAAAGGTCACGACCCACAGGGGGCTTGGCACCAAAAACCATTCTGGCATGAGCTTGGCGCTCGCTCGTGGAACGGGAAAGGGCGCAAGGCTGGTGTCGGTGGTGGTGTGGGGAGGACGGGGGGCGCGGGGTGGGGTAGGAAAACCACGCTGGGAGAAGCGTCTCCTTTGCTCGGGAATGGTCAATTTGACGTGTGAAAATGGCCATTTTGATGTGTGGAAATGGCCATTTTGACGTGGGAATGGTCAATTTGACGTGTCAATAGTCATTTTGACGAGTGAATAGTCATTTTGACGAATGGATGGTCAGTTTGACGTGTCAATGGTCATTTCGACGTGGAAATGGTCATTTTGACGTGAAAATGGTCAATTTGACGTGTGAAAATGGCCATTTTGATATGTGGAAATGGTGACGAGTGAATGGTCATTTTGACGTGAGAATGGTCATTTTGACATGTGAAATGGTCATTTTGGCGTGTGAATTGTCATTTTGACGTTGTTATGGTCATTTTGCCGTGTGAAGGGTCCTTTTGCTGTGTGAATGGTCGTTTTGACGTGTCAATGGTCATTTTGACGTTTTGAATGGTCATTTTTACATGTGAACGGTCGTTTGACGTGCGAATGGTCATTTTGACATGTGAATGGTCATTTTGACGCGTGATTCCGGATGTTTTTGGCGTGTCCCTCGCCGACGTGGTCGCTGGGTGGATGGCTTGCTGTGGAATTTGATTTGTGCTTCTAGTATGTTTTGTGTTCGTGGGTGGTGTCGGTGGTGGTTGTTGGGTGGTGTTGGTGTTGATGGTAGTGGTATGAGTTGTGAGAGGGGGGGCGTTCGCTGGGGTTCGTTTGCAAAGCTAGGCTTGGATTGGCTCGGAGTGGTGGCTGGGGGGGAGAAAGGAATGTATCGCTCGTGCAACGTAAGCTTTTCTCTTACGTACGTACTTAGCGGTGTTCCAGCATTTGTGCTCATGCATGGCGAAATATGCCGCGTGTTCTGGTAAGCATGGCTAAATATGCTGCGTGTTCCAGCATTTGTGCGTATGCATGGCCAAATATGCTATAGGAGACCGGTCGTTTGGGTCGAGTCAAGGTCTCTGTTATGCTGTACTATACTAGTTTTAGTGTACGGGTCGGTCAGTCCAGGGGTCAAGCCGCGGTCTCCTGGCATATTTGTGCATGGCTGAAGCTTATAGTGCATTCATGACCAAATATGCTATTTTGTAGGAGACCGGTCTTTTTGGGCAGGACAAGGTCTCTTTTGGCCTTAATATACTAATTTTAGAGTAAGGGGCGGTCAGTCAAGGAGTTGACCGGTTTATTACTGCAAAATTATCGCACACTAATTTCAAGCAGCTGTCTTAAAACAAAAGTGGGTGCAACCTTCAAGGGGGTACACCTCTGCTATTAACAGCATATATGGCTGGAGTTTGTAGAGGTCTGTTAAGGGGCGGCCAGTCAAGAGGCCAAACCGCGATCTCCTAGCAAAATTTTGTATTGGCCGGAGATTGTAGCGCATGCATGACCAATTATGCTATTAATAGGACAGCAGTCTTTGCTGGGTGCGTGAAGGTCTCCCTTGGCCTTAGTATACTAGTTTTAGTGTAGGGGACGGTCAGTGAAGGAGCTAAGCCCGTTTCCTACTGCGGTCAGTCAAGGAGTTAACCTGTTTACTACTGCAGAAAACGTCCCACACTAATTTCAAGGAGCTGTCTCCAAAAACGTGGGTGCAGCCCTAAAGAGGCTACACCGCGGTCTCCTAGCATATTTTGGCATGGCTGGGGTTTGTAGGGGTTTGTAGAGGCCTGTAGGGGGGGCGGCCAGTCACTGGGTCAAAACCTCGATATTTTATCGTCTTCGTGCATGGCTCGAGGCTACAGGTCGTGGTCGTGCTTTTTGCTCTTTGCTCGCTATTGGCTCGAACGGGGTGGGTGCTTGCGCGTTTTGCGCATTTTCCGGTACAGTGGGTAACCCAATGCAAGAGCACCCTTTGACAAGCCCAAAACAGGCGCTCTTAACTGCACATTGCTCTTATCTGTAGCGGGCGATGTATGGCTTTACTTTAGTATGGCGGGACATGCCGATTTGACCGCTCTAAGCCCCGAATGCTCTTGAATCGGGGTACCCACTGTCGTAAAATCGGGATCACACGGTATGTTATCGGTGTCATTGTGTTATACGGTGTGACTTGCCACGGCTTAAGTTTGGTCACAACTCGGTCGCATGTTTTTTGTTCGTGGGAGAGAGTACAATTCAGTCTGATATTTTCCGGTCGTGAGGGGTTCTTTTTTTATTCCCGAGATTTTTTATTTCCGTTCGTGAGAGGTGATTTATTCGGTCTCATATTTTTTCGGAGAGTTATACCTGGTAGATTGTAACCTGTATATCTCGGTCTAGTTGTTTTTCGTTATTATGAGACGATATATTCAGTCTCGTTTAACGATATGTTCAGTCTGTACGATATAATATTCAGTCTGATACGTTTTTTGTTAGAGGTGATAGCTGTAAGTCCGCTGTCAGCACGCCTCGCTGTCAGCACGCCTTTTTTTATGGGGTGGCGGCCTGGCTCAGCTCGACTAGGCAAGGGACGGCACGCTAGGGCAAGGCAAGGCGGGCGCAGGGAGCACGCATTGAGCGACGTTTGTTTTGTTACGTAGCAATTTTTTTTCGATGTCCGCTCCAGCAGCGTAACGCGACTCCTTTCACGAGCTATTATGATATAGCACGATCTTCACGCAGTCGAGTACGGTAGAGCGCTGCAAGAGCTGAAAAAGTCAAACAGTATCGTCACGGGGGACGTGTGCCATGATACAGTAGTGGTCCCTCTATAGTGCCGGTTTCCCGCTACAGTGCCTGTGCAATTGCTCGACACATGGGAAAGACCGGTAGTGGCAGTATGCGGAGTAGTGCCGGTTGTCGATATGGTGCCGGTATTTCCGGCTGGTACATACCGCCACTCACTTTAGAGGGACCACTACTGTTGTTTTCGCCGTTTTTGTTCTAAGTGACGGGGCTCAACTGAAGACTGAGGAACTACGTACGCAATGTCGTCGGAACACCGTTCGTGTTCCAATGATATTCGCTGTATACCGTAGCATGGGCCGGGGGGCGTACTCCCTTTCATTACCTCGGTGACACCCGCTAGGACACACAGCGGCGTGATATTCTGTGGGGAATTTGGCCATAAGAAGCGTGGCCCACGTCTCCTCGTTGACGACCGAGCTCGGTTCCGCCAGGAGGATGAGCGCTGCGGCTGCAACCCCTCCCCGATGGCCACGCACGGTCGTACCCAGCCTCCTCCGAGGCTTCTCGGGCGGCATTCCCCAGCCATGTTTCACCCCGGGCGTGGTGTAAGCAAGCGGGTATTGGAGGCGGAGGACAATATGTTGCCGATCTTGACTAAATGCGAATCGCTGTCGCCTCTTAGTGCGGCCGCACCGGCAGAGTTTTGTCACAGTTCGATCGTGCACGGGAGCAAGTTGGGTATCGATAAGTCCCGGTTCGATCGATCTCTTCCGAGGCGGGATTAAAGATGCCTAGCGTGTGAACGCACAGACGAGCGTGTGCGCAAGGCAGCTGCGGCTGTAGTTCCCCCTCGGCTGCGAATCGTTGCTGCAGCTGATGCCGCCCTACTCGGTAGCATTGCGAAGCTCACAGGTAGAGCCGCGGCAGGAATTTCTCTATTACGGAGGACCATAGTAATCAGGACCCACGATACACACAAAAACCTATATATTCCACCGTTTTTTCTGACCATATTTGGTCCTGATTACTATGGTCCCCCGTAAATGGGTGGAATTGTCTCCGACAAGGCGGCCCTGGCCCCCCTCTCACGGCAAAAACCCCAAACCGATCTTCGCCGCTGTCAACGACGCCCTCTACACTCGGCCCTACAACCTTGGCCGCGCGCGTTTTCCCTTTCTTGACACCGTCTTCTGAAATGTTTGATCAGTGTGCCGCAAGAAAGAGGTGACGCGCAACCTACTGCGCCTGATAATCAAGAGCGTAGCAGAAATAGCCGAATCTGGCGTGAAACAATTCCAGACTCTGTCCGAGTACAATACATGTCTGCATTCTCCGTGACGAATATCCAAATACGTAAATCAATAATTCCAGTCTATGCCCAACTTCACAGTACAGGACACCTAATAAGAAACAGGGTGATGAGAAAGACAGGCTGATATTTACAGGAAAATGGTAAACCCGGGAAAACCCGGGAGACGTTATTCTGAAGTTAGTGTAGAACGCACACTCTCCAAATAAGAAACCCAGCCTGGGTCAGTTTTTCTGTTTCTTCGTACATAAATACAGGTGTCCTGTCCAGTACGTTCTTGAGCAACACACGCAGTTAGCAGCGCGTCATCTCTTCTGGCACATTGCCCCCACGCGCGATGAAAAACTTGGGTTGTTTGTTAATCCTCCAGAGATCCGCCACCTGCTTTGCGTTCCCCTTAGCTGCGAACGAAAAGCACGCGGGGTAATTATGACAGCATCAGCACGGCTGCTCAATTTGGATGACCTAGCACATACATGTTTCCTGGCTTGGATCTGTACTACACAGATCCTGCACAACATATCGTAACGACAGATAAAGGATATACAAGGGCTCCGCTCCGCGGGCGGCTGACGCCGCCCGCTACGCTCGCGCATGGAAGAATACAACAAAAAGTGATCAGAAAGAAGAAGCCCATGATTTGGTGCAACTACCGACTTGATAATGCCAAGAGCTACTTGTGCAGAGCTGACTGCCCTGTACTGTGCTGTGCGCTTGCTGGCGATGTCACGTTCTGATCGGCAGTTCGGGTGTGATTGGCGAAAACGAAAAAACAAAACAAAACGAAACAACACAAAAACCAAAACCATTGAATGAAGTGGACAATCAATAAAGAAAGCAAAGCCGAGTAGACGACGTACATACCGGTACCTGGTACCTGATATGCCTGGTACTGTATGTACGAAAGAAAGCACAGCGCAGCACGGTAGAGCACGGCACAGCACCGCACCGCATCGCAGAGCACCGCACCGCACGGCGCTGAGTTGCGCTGCTGAGCTAGCTGAGCTGAGCTGAGCTGGGTGTGCATTTTTTGTGATTCAACAAAATAGTACGTACGTTCATACATACTTCGAAGTATATACCTGGTGTACCTGGTAAGATAAATAAGGGATGCGTCGTCAATGGTCAAATGACTAAGGCAAGCAACAAATGAGTACGCCCCCCCCCCCCGCCGTCCCCTCGCCGGTAGTAAGACTACATATATATAGTTTTGCGTCTTATAGCAGTCAGAATTATTCCCCCTCTAAGAAATATATTTTTTGCGTCCTATATATAGCAGTCAGATTTTGTCCCCCTCTAAGAAGTTTATAGTTTCCGTGTGCAGCTTGATTAAGACCGCCGTCTTCGTATCGCACCGTTGACCCTGCTGCTAACTAGCACCAAGGGGAGTCGCCGACCTATATTCTTCATGAGGACATGCACAACCCGTGACACGCGCGATCGGAGTATCACCCACAGCTTGCAAAGATGAGTTTCGACGAAATCCTAGATCTCACAGTCGTAGTGTATTTTTAATTTTTTTATAAAAATATACCTATCATAGTCCTCAGGCGGATCTGATCATTTTTTCGTCGGCGGATCTCTCCCGCCTCTGACCGCCTTTCCGCGCGGTTTCTTCGCCGGGGCGTGCCCCCTCCTCG
>JAYJMJ010000411.1:3585936-3603970 GCA_036873875.1 Laminaria ephemera | reverse complement strand
CCCCCACCTTCCCTCCCCCGACCCCCCCCCCCACCTACACCCCATCCCGACCCTGACCTACCCCCACCCCCACCTCCACTCTCCGCGTTCACGACACCTTCCACCGTCTTGTGGATGCCACCTTGTACCTGCCAGGTAATGACTGGGCCGGGTTTGCGTGTTCGAAAGCACCACCGGGCGGGCAAGGGCAGCTCCGGGCTGCGAGTGCTGCGTTACGCCCCCGATGAGGATAGTTTGACGTGGGACAGCCACAAAATTCTGGGCGCGGCCCAGCACGTGCTTCCGATGGCCGACATTAAGGTGCGTCGAACATTTGCGTGGAAACGTGTGGAATATTATGTTGCGTGGCACGTTGTGTGGAATGTTTTAAGGTGCTTGGATCTTCGTATCGCGTAGCTTTGCGTTGTGGCGGGTCGGGTAACGTTTGGATTGCAGCACGGGCCCTCTTATACGAAACGCTTGGTTCGGCCCCAATGCCTTATTTTTTGTGCCCAAACGAGCAGTGTTTCTTATACGCAGTTTGTTTTAGTTTTTGCTCCGATTGCGCCAGCTTGACGGCGGATACTTGTTATTCCGCCGTTTATTGACTCTATTTACGCACCGTTTCCTAAGCTGAACTTCTTAAACTGTTAAAAAAAAAACGAGGCTAGATTTTTCAACTTGAAATTTTCTTCTTAGGGGGCCCATACTGTAGGTTGGTTCGTGTCGCGTTGAACCGCATCGCACCGCGGATACCCTTCGTGTCGCGTAGCGTTTTGTTGGGACCATGTAGCGGTTGGTTTAGGTTGGGTCGTATCGTTAGTAAACCGCATCGCACCGCGCCTAATCATATGTCCATTTTAGGTCTCGTGTTGCGGCACGGTGCGTTGGGTTGCGTTGCGCTGCGTTGTGTCGAGGTTGGACGCTGTATCGGCCCAGCACGCGCTGCCGATGACTGACGTCAGGGTGCGCGGAAGGTTGCGTGGAGCGTTGCGTGGAAAGCGCTGTCTTGCCAACCGTGGCAATAGGAATAGCGTCGTACATTTCCTTGCACCGTGGCTTGGACACTAGCCCTGTCATGACCCTATCCAGCAGCGCGCGTTACCTCATGTAACCGACTCTGTAATGTCACTTTTTTCGACATTGTTTTCCCCTGGAGTCCGAAAAGTGTTTTAACACCCAAAAGCAACAAACACACTTGTTTTACCTGCCTGGGTCCCACAAGTGGTGACACCTCAAACGCTAGCACACCTGTTTTCCCTACCGCCTGCGGTGGTCGTGCCCCGTTTGCTCTTGCATGGCTTGTCTGCTTTTGACGAATCGGTCTTGCAGAGCGTGTCGATGCAGTCCGGTAACCGCGTGGTCCTCACGTGCGTTGGAGGGAGGGACAGCTATGCGGTCTTCGAGGCTGCCAACAACGATGCAGGGGCTGTGTTGTACGTCGGTGAGCTAAACATCGGGCGGTGGCGGCGCACCGCTTGCGTGTGTGTGTGGTGCGGGAGCTGTTTTTTCATGTGTTCGGTTGGTTGTGGTACCGTTCGGATCGGTTGGATTCGGTTCGGTTCGGTTCCGTTCGGTTCGCTTCGGTGTGTTTGGATTCAGTTCGGTTCCGTTCGATTCTATTCAGTTCGGTTCTGTTCGATTCTGTTCAGTTCGGTAACAGGTGATCCAATGCGGGTTGATTCAGTTCGGTTCGATTCGGTTCGATTCAGTTCGGGTCGGTTCGGTTCGGTAGGGTTCGGTTCATTACCGTTGGGTTCGGGACGATTCAGCTACGGTATGTTGGGTTTGGTTCGGTTCGGGTTCAGTTCGGTTCACTCTGGGTTAAGGGTTAACACATTTTGAATTGCACGCTCGTTTTTGGGTACAGACTACTTCAAATATTTTTTTGCCGCGGTAACAGGGTTAAGACCGGCCGCTCGCTCCCGTACCGTCTAATTCCGCCCCGTCCTGTCCCGTTGCCTGCTGGTTTATGTCACCAGGCCTCGAGCGATTGCGGAAGCGTACGGTATCCTAGAGGGTACTACAGTACGAGGGAAAACAGTGAAAAAAAAAATCCGTGCAGCGGAAAATGGTGCAGTTGGTGGATGAACGGACGGATGGGCAGGTGGTGGATGGATGAGTGGACGGATTATTGCATGGGTGGATAGATGGATGGATGGATGGACAGATGGACGGATTGGATGCATGAACGGATGGATGGGTGGGTGGAAGGAACGCCATGAGAGAAGGGGATGAGTGGTCTGGGAGATGGAGGGCAAATGGCGCGACGGCTCTTGCTCGTCGGCGTTTGGTACGCGTTCCGAGAGTCGATCACGTGGTCCGAGGCTAGGGTATTTTGCGCGGGCTGCGGAGAGAGATCGCCAGGGGAGGGGGGAGGTGGGGGGGTGGTCAAGCGATGATGTCCGCTAGACGAGCACCCCCCACACACACGTTTTGGGCGGCGCATATGTTTAAGGGTGACGCTCGGGAGACCCCAACCCGCTTTTTTGTTTTTTTTTTTCGTGGCGGTGCTGGAGAGGTTTGGAGGGAGTTTTTAGGAGATTTTTCCGGCGTTTCATATCCAGTACCGCCGCGTTGTGTACTGCTACAGTAGAGCTGGCGAGAGGGTGGTATACATGATGGGAGTGACGTTTTTAGTCAGGCACAACAAACTGCCAAGGGTGGGGGGGTATAGGGGGTGTGGAGGGGTAGCGTTAAACGAGGACGTTTTTTCCGCCAGTATAGCTTGGCCGGGGAGCATGGAGGGAGAGAGGGGAAAGCATCGCGCGAGATTTCTTCGCCCCCCCCCCCAACGGAGATTTGTAGGCGAACGACTTCAGTGGGATATCGTGTGTCCCCCACTCCAGCCCAGGGGGTTGCACTCGTTGCTGGGGGGCGTTTTTTTTACCCCCACATGGTCTGAAGCCTTGAAACCAAAAAGGGGGAGAGTGTGTTTATCAGCCGAGTGGAAGGAAATCGCTCGGGTTCTCATTGCGTCACGTCTTGAGGGGATCGAGCGGGGAGGTAGGGGGGGTGCGGGTGTCGAGAGCAAGCAGACGGCTTGTTCTGTTCGTGGTAGTTCACGTGTTTTTGTCTCATCGAAGACAAGAGGCTTGCCGCCCTCTGTCTTTTCGAGTGTTACGGCGAGACCGGGGTGCTGTGTGTTCTTGTGGAGATGTTGGGTGGAGGTGGGAGGGGGGGGTTAGGGATAATTCTGGCGTCACTCACCCTATCTTTGCTTGCCAGAGTTGATATCATTTTTTCTTTTTTTGGTGCGTTTGTATGTGTGTGAGTGGGTTTTCTTTTTTTTGTGGGTGTGTGTGTGTGCACTCATTTTTTGTGTTCGTTCGTCCATGCTACTCGTGGGTTATATACGCATTTTGTTCGTCTTGTTGCCATCCAACACGACGACAGCGAGAGAGGAAAAAGACAAGCTCGAGAAAATAAATACATTCCGTCGATGTGTTGATTGCTGCGCTTTTCGAGCATGGTGTTTGTTCGCCACGATCTGGCGAGGAGGGGGGTGGGGGGGGGACGCAGCGTCGTCCCCAAAATAAGGCGTACGTCTTTTTTTCCGACGTTGGTGCCCCGGGCGGTGCGGGGGGTTAATAAAAACTTGCCCGCGAAAAATCGGAACGAAAAAATATATATGGTTTTTCCTTGTTCCTTGCTCATCGTCGCGCAAGAGTGGGGCTCGTCTGTTGCTTTTTGTAGGTACACTACTATTGTAGAAGGTCCAATTGTTCTCTTTTATTGTTTCATCATTTTTTCCTTCCCGACAATTGTTCTGTTCTGTTTTTTTTGTTGTTTTTTTGCATGTAGGGGGATTCGCTCTTTTATGGCATGGCGTGTCCCTTCGCGCTTTTTTTCTCGCATGCGAGTTTTTTTTTTTTTCTGTTTTACTTGGGGGTAACGTTTTCCGATGTTTTTTATTTCTATATACTTTTGAGAGTGTATTGTTTTGTTGTCTTGATTGATGCTGCCGCTGTCGAAAGCTCTCCTCTCTTGGGAGGACCGGCTAACGATCGGGTGGAAAAATGTTGCGGCGCAATGAACGGTGGGTGGGTGCGTTGCGGGGAAATACACGAAGCGAGATTGCGGGACAATGGGTGGATTGGTAATTTTGTTAATTGCGGTACAACTTGGTTGATTGTTGGGCTATTTGATAAATTGTTGAGCAATCTGATGAATTGTTGGGCAATCTGATGAGTTGCGGGACAGTTGATGCATTGCGGGACAATTGGTGAATTGCGGGATTATACATGAAGAGTGTGTTGCCACTGTACTGTGGTTGGGTGGTTCGCGGGGCAACGTACTGTGGTTGGGTGTGATACGGGACAGTTGGTGGGTGAGTGGGTGCGTTGCGGGATAATTCATGGTAGGTGCGTGGTGCGATGGGTGGGTTGCGGGGCAATGCGCAATTAGTCGGAGGGTGGGTTGCAGGGAAGCACAGCACTAGCGGCCTAGAAATCGGGGTAAAACGACGAAAATTGTATTGGAAACGGAAGTGTGTATTAGGTGGACGATATTAGATTCAGATGGGCTCTTTAGGCTGGGCGCTGCTCGCGTGTTTGCGCATGCACGTTTCGTTCGTGTTTTTTTGGTGGGGTTTGGGTGGGATGGGTTGGTGTGTATGAGGTATGTATCGCGAGCGACGATCGATGAAGGCAGTATTTTTTATCTAACAATAATAATAATAATAATAATAATAATAATAATAGTAGGCTTCTCCACGCGAGGGCGATGAAGTGTGTGATGATTGTGCCGCGTTGGTTCGCGCACCTTCCGGGATGTGGCAGGCTGGTATTGTTCGCGATGTTCGTTGTGCGGGTCTGGCAGATACACGATGCTTTATGTGCGGATGGATGTTGCATGTCGGGTATACGCGAAGCGTATTATTATGCAGAGCACGTCGCGCAGAGATAAAACCACACAAAAATGTATGCTGCCTGCAGTGGTTCTGATAAACCCGCAATCATATGGTGTAGAGCAGCAAGCAGGCTTAGTGCGACGTGCCTGGGTTCGTCCTATTTCACTCCGTGGAAGTTTGCTGTCGCCCCCGTCCATGGTGGCGTTCAAAACATAGCGGCACACGATGGTTGATGATACATGAACGAGTGAGTCGTTGCCTGGTAGGCAGGTTAGGTGTGTCTGTCTGCCCACATTCCCCAAAGTGTTTTGCGACTTGGTCAAGGGTGTTGATTACGAAGTATTTTTTTGAGATTTCGGTTGGTCGTGATTGGATGCCTTCGGGCTGGTGTGCCGCTATCATATATATATTATATGTATATGCTGCTTGCTGTGTGTCCGCGGAGCCTGGACAATTTTCGGGGTCGTGTGGCGTCTCTGTTTGCTAATAGTTCCACAGGTACATTCATTCATACCGGCACCAGGTATACACGTACCATTCATACCGGCACCAGGTATGCACGTACCGTAACTTTTTTTTTTGTGGGTTCGGGATTTTGTAAGCTTGAGAGAGGTGGGTCTGCCCCCCCCCTCCCCGTCGTTGCCGCCACCACCGTCACCGCTCTGCCGGGGGTATCGATCAAAAATGGTTTGTGACGCGGCAGCGTGAGTGATTGTCTGCCGTGTCTCGACCTAAATACCTGTGATCGTTACAGCTTTTTCGATACTATCATAAATATTGGATTTACATTTTTGATACTTTTTCTGGGCATCTGGGTACTACTTCCACAAGCGGGGGGACATTCATACATGTATCATGCACATGCTGCGTACAATATATATATCTTCAGCGTAGTTAGTTATTTAGCTCTCTGTGACGAGGGTAGTAGCCTAGTAGTACCACAGTAGAACCTGGCCCCGCTTAAGAATCTCTGATTTTGGGCCAGGCTGAATTTCTTACGTGAGGCAGTGTGTGTCCTACACTAACTTCGGTATAAAAACATGGTTTTCTTAGGTACGAACATGGTTTTCTTATATAAGAATATGGTTTTCTTACGTTTCGTCCAATAATCGAGCCAACATTGCTTAACTCCCATTTCCTTAAGTAAGTCAAGTGCTGTCGCGTACAGTACCAGCAGTACTAAAGTATTGATCCCTCTATATAGAGCGCCGCTAGAGTAGTGCCGGTTGTCCGCTATTAAGCGTCTGTGAAATCGCTTGGCAGAGATGGGAACGGCCAGTAGTGGCAGTATGCGGAGTTGCGCTGGTGGCCGCTATAGTGCCGGTATTTGCCGCTGGCACATACCAGCTATAGAGGGACCATTACTGTAGTAGTACAGTAGTAAAAGTTGTAGACACGAGCCCGTGTGGTGAGCCCGCGAGCGAAGGGAAGCAAGGGCGCTGACGGCCCAAACGCGCGATACAATAGTAAGTGTTCGCGGCGAGTATCGAGTATGCACGGAAGCGGGACCCATAGGGGGACGGGGCAACCGTGTTGTGCTTTTAATACTGCTAGTGCTTTTAATCTGCTAGTACTACTATTGATAGTAGCAGTTAGGGCTCATTCTCTAGGAAACCCCGGGTTCTGAGTCTGAACGAACGAAGGGCGGGGAGTAAAAAAACGAACGGGCGATAGGCGTCACAAAAACGAACTCTCTATAAATACGAGGTATCGGTATACATCAGCAGTATATACGTACCAGGTACCTGTTACTACTGTTGTATTCATTGTCGGTGGTGTTCGCGAGGGATGGTGGTAGTGGTGGTGGTGGGGTTTGAGGGTGGGGGGGGGGGCTGGTGGTGTCTTGGAGCGTACCGCGGTGATAGTGAGCAAATGCCGCGAGACTGCGTGAAAACGCCTACTTCCCGATCGTTGCTTAACGATAACTCTACGAGAAAAACTCTCCCCCGAATTCTCCAGTTTTGCTGGGTGGGGTGGTCTGTAAGCTACCCTGGTAAACCTCCAAGCTGCCTGACTGTTGTCTGACTGTCTGTCTGCCTGATGATATCCACTGGAATAAAGGCCGTGGCACGTTTTTTTGCAATAAAACCAAACAACGAATTCCAGCAAATGCTAGGAAATTTCGTTGCAGCAGTAAACAGCGGCACAGCAGCTACCACGTAACGACGCACACAGCAATAGATAATCAAGGAGATTGTAAGCAAATGCGCAGAACGCCAACCAGCTGTTCCAGAGGGCAAAACTCAGCAACGACCACAGCGCGCACAGCCACCAACCCCAACCCACAACCCCACACACCCCACACCTCTGCGGAGGTCGGCAACACAATTTCCCACACCCCCCACACCTCTGTGAAGGTCGGCAAACGCATATGGCCGAATGCGGCGGGGTGAGAGGAACAACAGGAGAAAAGCGCTTTAACAAATGAGCAGCAAGTCTACACCACCGGCTGTACGTAGCAGTAGTAGAAGTACCCCTGCACGGCAAATCGGCTGCAGCAAACAGCACGCAACACCGACACCGAAGGTCCAAGCACCAACCACCAGCGGCACAGAGCAAACCGAACGTTAACCAGGCTTTAACGGCCAACCAACCTACCGGCTGCTGCTGCACTGCTGCTGCTGCGCACTGCGTTCTGTCATGTGCGCACTACGTTCTGTCATGCCGAGCTCATGGGCTCGCCGTCACCCGCCCGAGGACGGAGGAAAGGGACGTTTTGGCGCTTTTTCGCGAGTTTTGGCTCGTTCTGGACCGTTCTGGCGCGTTTTGGCCGGTTTTTGTGCGTTTTATTAAGTTTTAGTTCGTTTCGGTCCGTTTTGGCCGATTTTGGTTTCGGTCCGTCTTGGATCGTTTTAGCGCGTTTTGGTTCGGTTTGATTGTGTTTTGGCGCTTTGTGGCCCATATTTGTGCGGTTTGGTCTGTTTTTTTAATTTTCGATTTCCAAAAAAGAAAACGATTTTGCTCGATAAAAATAGAAGGAAAACGAAGAAAGCGTATTGGTTCATTTAGGAACGTTTTGGCCAACTAAGGTGCATTTTGGTTCGTTTTGGTCCGTTTTGGCTCCGTTCCGGTCCGTGTTGGGGCGTTTTGGCCAGGTGTTGGGCGTTTTCGTGGGGTTAGACTGCGCTTTGAGTGTGGTTTGGCCGGTCATTTCGGATATTTTTCGTCCGTTTTTTGCGCGTTTTGGTCCGTTTTCATTGCGTCTTGGGGCGTGTTGGCCCGTGTTGGTGGGTTTTGCCCAACTGTGGTCAGTTTTGACTATATCTTGCGGCGTTTTGGCCCGTTTTCACCGCGCTTTGGGGCGTTTTGTCGCATACTGGTCCGTTTTGGCTCCGTTACGGTCTGTTTCGGTTCGTTGTGGCTCCCTTTGGGCGCGTTGTGGGTCGTTTTGGCCCAGTTTGGCGCCTTTTGATGCGGTTCGACTGCATTTTGACAACGTTTTGGCTAGTTTTATTTTTTTTGGCCCGTTTTGACTCGTTGTGCTGCGCTTTGGTCCAGTTTGGGGTGTTTTGGTGCGTTTTCGCTCGTATTGTGGCCTGCTTTTGTTTATGTTGGTCCGTTTTGACTACGTTTGCCTCGATGGGCGAGCCTACGGTTCGCCTTCGAAGAAAGGCGAGAGAGCGAACGGACGACGGCGCACGATTGACGGTCATATGACACCTAGGGTATATGGCTGCTGCTGCTGCTTCGCATGATACATCGCCAGACCAATCGGGCATTCAATTTCGCTCTCACTTTCAACTTGCAACACACGTCTTCCATACCAGGTACCAGGTACAACTTGTTTCTGAATTTTTTCACCCTCCTTGTACGACCTTCGGAAGCAAATAAGCAGTACGCTGGGGAACAGCACAGCAGCAACGCATATCTTTGGAGACGCATTAAGGTAAATGTGTATGATATGATATGTATGTTGCTGGTGTGCAGATGTGGTTGCTGAGATTCCTTGCGAGACCTCAAATTACTGCGCATGGTGTTTTGGGAAGGATACGAACGATCGTATACTCGCAACTTCGGTCGAAAACTACGGATCGGATCGAAATGATGACCAAACGGTTGCCTTGTGGGATCAGCTTGGCGTAGGACGTGAGCTTGGCGTAGGATGAGGGTTCCAAGGGGGAGCACGTAGGTCGACAGGGCAGTCAACTATGAAATACTGGGTTACGTGATTTCCTGGGATCGTATTTTTTATTATTCGTACTGGTACCTCGACCTCATCGCTAATCGACTCAATCGAGTGTCGGCGCGAGCGTTTCGCAGCTGCCTCGGGTAGGCGCGAGCTAGTACATAGCGCCTCGACCTATCGGCTCAGTGCTGGTGCGAGCATTCCATATCGGCACTAGGCATTTTAGGAAATAATAGGACGCGGTCTCTGCCACCTCGCGCAGTCTATTAGAAACGAGGCCTCACGCATCGTGTTTTTTTTCATTTTTGTAAAAGAAGAGGCCTCCCGTATCGTGTAATATATATCTATCTCCTCTCTGTGCGAAGTCAAACGACTTCTGCAACGCGCCTATCCGACGCTGGGCGTCACCGGGTGCACGCGGCAAGGCCTTTCAAAATTTTATAGGCTAGGCGAAGGGCTGGGAACGAGTCCATCGGCAGCCCCATTCAACCGGGAAATATGCACCAGATAATAGGCTGGAAAAACACAAGAACTACCCCACGCGTTTCTCTCGCCCGCTGTTTGGTGTCCGGTCTCATTAATCAATGGAAAACACTAGTCTATAGTGCAACATTCAATACGATAAGTATGCGCGAATACTCTGTCTGTCCATCGCTTGACGTGAGCCGGACAAGTCCTGATCATCCTTGGGGTAGAGCTGTGTACTCCTTCCACTGGCGGTAAAGGTTGTTTTTACACCACTGCAAACGCCCGAGGCAAGTCAAACTAGTTGCGACAACCAGCAAGTACCCCCCCCCCCACCGGCCCTTTGCTGTGCACGTCGTGGTTACTGTCGTCGTCGGCTGTCACCTCTACACTGCTTCCCCCGTTCCAGTACGCCTGGTCGGCTTTCCAGCAATATTTCTACGATACCATCTCCCTGGAAGGTGGCTTCATCATCCATTCCATCTACAGCTCGTCCGTGCTCACGCCGTGATCGTGAGTCTTGACGTCGCTTCCACGGTTTGTCTAGAAGTCGTCGTTGTCTTCCACGTCGCGGTACGCCTCGTGGTCGCTGCCGTCATCCCCTATTATCGCGACCTCGTCTGGGAGTAGCTCGACGTCGCTTCCGTCGTCGTCGCCAAATCCGTCGTTGACATCGTCGTCATCTCCGATCATTTCGATATCAACGTCACCAGACTCGTAACCCCCGTCGCCACTGCCATAGTTGCTCACAATGTCGAAGCCACCTGCATCGTCATAGGCCCGGTGGTAGCTCGAATCATCGTTCACTATCGCGATTTCGCCGGGGAGGAGTACGGCCTCAAGCCCGTCGTCCTCGGATGGCTCGTTGTCGTTTCCGTGGTCTGTTACCATCTCGACATCAACTCTATCGAGGTCGCTCGCCCTATCGTCACTCTCAGCGTTACTCACAATCTTCCAAACACTCTCATCGTCAGCATCATGATTGGCCCCATGGTTAACCCCAACATCAGTTTCCATCATCTCTCTGTCTAAGGCGTCAAAGTACCCGTCGTATTCACTTCCGTCGCTGCCAATGGGTTCGAAGCCGCTTCCACCAATATGGTTTGCGCCCTCAAAATCGTTTCCATCGTTGTCCATTGCTCTGGTACCACCTCCACGGTTGCCGTTCTCCTCGTTCTCGTTTCCATAATCGTTTAGGATCTCGTCACTGGTTGCACCGTCTCCGTTTGCCTCATGTTCGCTCTCAGCGCTGCCTAGGCCCGTAACACGATTTGCGCTGATTCCATCAACCACGTCGCTGGGGACGTTGACATCGCTCCCACCGCTGTGTTTCTCGTGGTCGCCTACTTCCACAACCTGCAAAACACACAATAAATGCGGGCTGTGTTGGGCATGATATGCCAAACATTCCGATATATATGTAGAAAACATGCCGGGAAAGCGCGGTCTAGAACGTCTTGTCAATGGGTCAACCGCTCAGCCAGCTTGCGCTTCCGGCACGGTTGCTTCTGCTAAATGTTTGTTTTATTTCGATGTTTCGATCGAAGACACGAGACCAAATCCCTCCGAAAGAAGAGACCAGCGACACGAGACTCCCACGAAGAGAATGCTACGCGATCGTGCTCTGTAGGGAAAATGAGTATCCCTAACGTCTGGATCAGAGGACTCACGCGAAGGGTTTTGCCTCGGTTGAAGCACGTAGGGTGCCGAAATAAGAACCGCTGCAATATTCGATGGAAACATGAGTACACAGGGAATTGTCGATTCCACGGAATATCGCAAGCCTTTTCCTCGGGTCAGGCATAGCCGCAAGGAGCTAACCTTAAACGATACCACTCGAGTTGCTGGTAATCACCGCCATAGATACAACGATGTCTTTTCCCCGCAAAGCTATCGCTCACCGACTTCAGGTCGAAGCATGTGTACAGCTCGAACATCTTCGAGTCAATGGATGGCGCAGACAAAGACGATGATCCCGCCTGCATAGCCCTGTCTTGATTATCTTCGGTCGCAGGTGCATCAGTCGCTTCACCCGACGCTCTTTCTTTGCTGCTCTAGTTTGCCTGCCGGCTGCGCTTGATCGGTGCACCGGTAAAGCCATCGGAAGCGCTGCTCGGTCGCGTTCTGCGCTTTTGTGGCATGCCTCTGGTGCGCGCACTCCCAGCGCCTCCCCCTTCGGAGTCCATTGTGTCTCGCGAAACGGGAGCAGCCGCATCAGAACCAGACCCTGTCGGTGAAGTCATTGCATTTCGGTCAATGTTGGCCTGCTTGCTCTTGTTTTTGCCCTAATCTTTACCTCCACCTTTCCCTTTCACCTTCCCCTTGCCCTTACTGTTGCCTTTGTCGCTACCATTGCTACTGCTCTTGGTTTTCCTCATACACACACCGCTGGTAGGGGACAAACGATCATCCTCGTAATCGTGCTGGCGTTCTCCGATCAAGTCGTCTTCGGAGTCCACCTCTGATCCTGTTCCCTGCTGGGAATCTGACCTTGAAAATATCCAGACCCCCGTTCTTACTGGTGCTCTCGAAGGTTCTTGTGGTTCCTCGCTGCCGATCTGAGACGCTGCCGCCCTTGGCGTCACGGCTGATCCAGCTGCTCCAAATAACCCTGCCATCGCAATCTTCGCTGAATTTCAAGTTGAGGGGTCCATATCGTATGAACTACCTCTCCCGCACGAGAGCGTACGTCGGCGTCGAATTGAACTCCTGGCTGTACCGCAACAGCGATTGCCGTTCTTTTCTGTATCGCCGGCACGGGCATCGAGAGGATGGTATCACTCGTGAGAAGGACTGCAACACACAGGCAAGACGTTTCACACACACACTGCGAGCACGCACACAGGACGAGCTTTGGCCAGATGGTCACATCAAACTCGTCGGGCAGGGAGAGGTTCAAAAGGGACTGCATTGAGAAGGAGCGTTTCATCAGCAATATGCGGTTAATTCGCCAACGGGAAAGGAGGGCTACTATGATGATGATGTTGACATTTCCCTTGACTGTCATTTGAACGTCTGTCAGTTTCAGGTGGGTTGGTTGGTGTGCCATTCCATGGTTTTGAGACCTTCTATGGCGTAGAATAACGCGTGGCCACATAACGGGACGCATTGGGGACACCAAAATGCGAATAACTCCTTAATACTGGAAAAGAGTAGACGCGGCACGGTAGGGACGCACATCTTCAAGATCTACCGATTCTGATGCAGGGTCAAACAGGCCAACGGGTGGCGTAATAATCATCCCGTTGCTGCTTCGTTCTCGGGCCTGCATCTTCGCGACACTCCAATGTACACTATGGCACACAGGCCGAGGGAAGTGTCCACTGTGATCAAAAGCCTACCTCGTCGCGAAGTTGATCCGACACCGTGCCGGCACTTTCGTCGCTCGCCACAATGACCTCATCGGCTGCGTGGATGCTCATGCCATGATGCGTCATCTTTCCGGATATCGCGACGGTGCAAGCGGACAAGACCGGAAGAGAAAGAGGGGAGAGGGGGGCAAGAAGTTTCCGTTTGGTACGTTTTCAATCACGTATCATACACTGTAGCATCCATGCTAACCAACAATCGCCCCCTTTCCCGTCACATCTGTGCGTGTCCGGTTTTGTTTGCAGCGAGGGCTTGTGCATCGAGTTTTCGGTAGCATGCGGACCACGTGCGTTGCTTGCCACTATTGTTCGGTGTCGGGTTGGCGACTTCGATGGTGGGGAATGAGGGACAAGCGGGAGAATATTGAAATATGTTTTGCGTGCCGCTAGAGCCACTACCGCAGCCCCTGTAGTATATCGTTCCTTCCGAGTAGTTTGCCTGACTGCAGCTGCGGCGACGTATAGATGCACAGGGGCCATTGGGCGCTATCTCAACTGTGGCGTAACGTGCTCATGGTAGAATGCTATTAAACGCTGGGTGTATGCGCGGGCTGGTACATATATACAAACCAGGTACAATCTACTGTGCTTTGTATGCAGCTCAGGTGTCGACAAATGTGAGAGAATAGACTCGGTAATACACAGGCACCCTATATCTATTTTCAGGTGGCCTCTTTGCGCTGAGAACCTTCACGGCACCTCCCTATCTATGCTTCGTTCGTGCCTGATTCGCTGGTCTCACCCTCGATGTCGACAAGTCTAGACTCATGTCCCAATTCGATCTGATATATGTTTATGAGTAATGCTTCGATTTGCCCGAAGATATGGCTCCACCAACAAAAACAAAACGGAAAACAAAACTCAATCGACAGATATCATGTCCGGTCTTGTACATTATTTACTTTTCTCGTGGAAGTTGATGGAAGCTTCCATGGAAGCTTCCACACTTCCATGGCAACTTCCATCCATTCCATGGAAGCTTCCACTACTTCCATGGAAGATTCCATTACTTCCATATTTGCTTCCACTACTTCCATGGAAGCTTCCAATACTTCCAATTTTGCATCTTTGGAAGTAGTGAAAGCTTCCATGGAAGCAGTGGAAGCTTCCATGGAAGTAGTGGAAGTTGTGGAAGCTTCCACGAAAGTTTCTATGGAAGCTTCCACGGAAATGTCCGGTGGAAGCTTCCACTACTTCCATGGAAGCTTCCATTTCTTCCACGTAAGCAGCTTCCATGGGAGCTTCCGTCATCTTCCGTTGGAGCTTCCTTGGAAGCAGTGGAAGCTTCAGTGCTAGCTTCCACGGAAGTTTCCATGAAAGCTTCCACTATTTCCATGTACGCTGGTTCCATGGAAGCTTCCACTACTTCCACGGAAGTGTAATATTTCCATGTACTTTCCTTCAAGCTTCCATGCGTTGGGGTGTGGGTTAGGGTTAGGGTTAGGGTTATGGTTAGGGTTAGGGTTACGGCTAGGTAGTAGAAAGTTCATGGAAGTAAGCTTTCATGGAAGTGAAGGAAACTTGGGAAGTGAAGGAAACTTTGGAAGTGAAGGAAAATTCCATGGAAGCACTGGAAAGTTCCGCGTAAGCTTCCATGCGTTGGGGTGTGGGTTAAGGTTAGGGTTACCGCTAGGTAGTAGAAATTTCGTCCATAAGAGTTTCAACTACTTCCGTGGGAGCCTCCACTACTTCCATAGAAGCTTTCACTTCCATGGAAGCTTCCACTACTTTCATGGAAGCTTCCACTACTTCCATGTAAGCTTCCACTACTTCCATGGAAGCTTAGACCACCTCTGTGGAAATTTCCAGTAGCTCCATGGAAGCTTCCACTACATCGAGTGAAGTTTCCACCACTGCCATGGAAGCTTGCAGTAAGTCCATGGAAGCTTCCAGTACTTCCGTGGAAGCTTCCAGTACTTCCATGGAAGCTTCGAGTACTTCCATGGCGCTTCCAGTACTTCCATGGAAGCTGCCAGTACTCCCATGGAAGCTTTCACTACTTTCGTGGAAGCCACATCCGTGGAGGCTTCTGCGGAAGTAGCTCAACCTTCCATGGGCGTACATAGAAGCGATTGAAGCTTCCATGGAAGCGTCCATTAGTCTGCACTCAAGCAGTAAAAGTTCTTCCATGAAAGCTTCCATTACTTCCGTGGGCGCTTCTACTACTTCCACGGAAGCTTCTGCACGTTTTCATGGAAGTACACGAATGGAAGCTTCCGTGAAAGTTTACGGACTTCCGTGGAAGCTTCCGTGGAAGCTTCCACGGAAGCTTCCATCTACGCTTCTGTGAAGGCTTCTAGTACTTCCGTGGAAGCTTCCACATAATTTTCCACTACTTCCATGGAAGTAGCTTCCGTGGAAGCTTCTACAACTTCCATGGAAGTGTCCATGGAAGATTCCACCACTTTCATGGAAGCTTCCGTGGTAGCTTCCATCGAACTTTTCATGGAAAGATCCATAAAAACTTTCACGGAAGTTTCCACACTGGAAGCTTCCGCGGAAGTTCATGGAAGCTTCCACTACTTACGTGGAAGCTTCCACTACTTCCATGGAAGCTTCCACCACTTCCATGGAAGCTTCCACTACTTCCATGGAAGCTTATATTACTTCCACTTCCATCAACTTCCGAGAGAAAAGAAAATAATGCACAAAAACCCGAACTTTTTACAATCGTGTCCTGCGTTGCGATGAGAATACCCGCCTGACGCATGGGCTCTTCTCGCCTGTCTGCAAGCCCGCTAGCTAAGCCCTAGGAGGATATGCATGCCTGGCGTTCGGCGCTTGCTGAAGCTACTGTATAGTTCGATACAGCATAAACACGCTCTCGGCCTGTCCGAGCTGGGGATATCTTCTACCAGTATGATATCTTCTACTGCTGCTGTCTTGCGTTCCTTCGAATCTACCACTGTGACACATCATTGACTCATATTAATAGTCACGTAAACTGGACCTACAATATCCCCTCCAGCTATCGCCGAAACAACATACACATTCCAGGAAAAACCCTCAAAGCTGGGGTGCAGAGGCAGGCAATCGACTTCGCAAGTGTTGGTGATGGCTTTGCTCTGATCCGGCGGGGGGCGCCGTGAACGATGCCCGTGTCGATTCAGCTCTACCTATAGCAAAAGATGCGAATGGTTCATCACGATAATTTTTCTGCCCAAAGGCTCACCAGCTCGTTCTGCCCCAGAAGGCGGGCAAGGCAGACGTGGTCGTCCCCTCCTTCTTCTCGAGTCGCACTCTCCACGAAGAACTCGGTGCCCTCGGGTACAGGCCACCCTGTGGATACCTTCAGCGGGTCTATGTGCCGCTTGTCGCTCAAAAAGTCCTGACAAGCGGACATACTGGTACCAGGTATGGTATTTAGCAGAGTCCACGTTTATCTGAACAGGCCAACTTGCTCCAATCAATACCACACAGGTCGTGCGTGTATCTCTTGCTCAACCCTCCCTCTCTGGAACGAGCAGAGTGCAGCAGGGGATCAGAAGAAGGCTTTCCGTCTGTCGCTGCCGCACAGCAAGTAGCGACCGTGGCTTCAAGGGGATAACAAGTCCAAAGTGAAAGGGCGTCCGGTTGAGAGCATCGGGAATAGAGAGGGTAATGAGGATATCTTAGATATTTTGGATTTTACCAGGTGTATCATTTTGGCGTTTCACTCGCGTGCATCTTTCCTCGGGTCAAAACGAAACATCTAGACCAATAAATTGTTGGATTTTTGGTGTTGATGTAACATTTCGTTTTGACCCGAGGAGAAACGCAGCAATACTGAAACGTGAAACTGAAACTCGTATCATACATAATCTCAACAATCTAGTAAAGTCTAAGAAGTCCTCATCTAACTCTGTCTGGCTCTCCATCCCCGATGCTCTCAATCGGATGACCTTCGCTTGTCAAACTTCTTATTCTCTTTGGGCCACGCTGGTCACTTGAATCGGGGCCGCGATACACGGAGATCGATATTGTTATTCCCTGCTACGCCCTGCCCGTGCGAGAGAGGGAGGGCGGAGCAAGAGGTACAAGGACAACCTGTGTATTGATTGGAGAAAGTTGTCCCGTTCGTCGCCACTTGGAAGCTGCCAAAATATGTCCACTTTCCAGGACTTTTTGAACGACAGACAGCACACGGATAGCGATAGAATGCCCTGCACCCGCGGGCACCCACTTCGTTCAGGAGTGTAGAGTCTATGACTCGAGAGGGAGGGGGTGCCGTCGTCTGTCGTGGTCGTCTCCTTCTGAGGCAATACGAGCTTGTGAGCGTTTGAGTGGAGTAATCATCGTGAACCACTCGCGTCGAGAGATCGATCGAATCCGGGATCGTTCGCGTCGACACCGACCGGATCGCAGCAACGAACGCCACGAACATTACCTCTGCTGCAGCGAGCACGATTGCCTCGCTCTGCACCCCAGCTTTGCGCGTATTCCTTGGTACGTGCAATATGTTTCTGCTATTATAGCACGAGAGGATGTTTGAAGGTCTAGTTTACGTGACACCGCGACTAATGCTCAGACTCAGGATTGAAGGAACGCAAGACAGCAGAGTTGCAGTATTAGGTTTTGAGTAGAAGATATCCCCAGCTCGAACAAGCCGAGGGTTTGTTGGCTGGGTGAAAGTGGCCTCGGCAAGTGCCACGCGCTTAACACGCGCATCTTCTCGCGCCCAGCCAGCGGGCTTGCAGACAGGCGAGAATGGACCATAAATTGGTTGTCTAATTCCGGGAGGCAATTCGTGCTTCCGTTTTTACGTGGGGCCATTTCTTACAGAAATCGGAAAATGAGTCGTGGGCACGAGTCTACATTTTATCGCCATTGAGAGTGATAGCAGCGAATCGGGCACGGGCGAAAAGGAGACAGAGATGTACCGGTCGTATCACAAGTGAAACAAAGCAAATATCTTACTCGCGCATGGCAAGCACGTTCTGAATATATTCATAGGAGCATCGCGCGGCGTGTTAAAAAATCCACGTCCTTCCGTAGCGTGACTAACTTCGAAGACTTGCCGATTATCGCCGGAAACATTTAGACGACAGTGCGGGCCGAACGGATACTGCCATGCACAAGATCGGGCGTCGCTCACGATGGCTAATTGGATAAAGTATATTCGGCTCTACAGCAGGTGCGTTATGTAGGACGCGTAACCCTCTATTAATTGACCCCCCCCCCAACAACTGGGTTGGTGTCGGTTGGCAACGACGCTGTAAAACATGCCTCTCACTACGTGAGCTGGACAACCATGGTACCGTCTTT
>JAYJMJ010000411.1:3550577-3570540 GCA_036873875.1 Laminaria ephemera | reverse complement strand
CCTCCCCTGCATCTCCCCCTCAACCACCTCTGAATGTGAATAGCAACACACACACCTGACAGCGGTAGCGGCAACAGCAGCGATAACAGCAGAAACAACAGCGACACAAACAGAAACACCAGCGAGCAACATTCAGTGCTTTTTCTTAAGAATAGAAGTCGGTAACACCCCCCTTATACGTAGGCAGTTACAGTGACCAGGCATGGTGATTGTATCTTCTCACGCAACTGGCATTTTAGGGTCACTTATGTTTTCCAGCTCAATTAGTGAGAGCTTTTGCCTCTCAACGACCTTCTGGGTAAGCAGTGGACACAGGTGTCAACCCTTTCCCCCGGTACATGCCTTCAGGTTTATCGCGCATAGGATGCAGCGCCTGGCGGTCCCACTGCTCGTCGATTGTCATCGTTTTTTTGTATATTAGTTTTCTAGCCCATCTGTTATCTTTGCACTTTTTTCCAGCTCCCTCCCTTTTCATAACCCGGATCCAGGTCCATAGCACCCCCGCCCCCGCCCCCGCCCCACTAAGGCGCATGCCTTCATTTTTAGGTTTTATCGCGACAAGGATTCAGCATATCTTCCCTCGTCAACGCGCGTCACATTGTGCATACACACGCTAGGGGCTTTCTGCGTGTCCCTTTTTGTACAAGACAAAATCCCTCGGGCAGGGCTCCAACTCGCAAAATCAACCCTAGCATATAGTAGCTACCAGCTATGATACGAGGTTTACTACGAGCACTGGACCACCGGGGAGGCCGGCCTAATATACTCAAGGTAATAACCACTGTATTTAATCAATGTTATCGCGCCCGCACACCATGCAGCACGATGAGTGTGAGCGTAGGCACAACAATGATACCTGGTACAATAAAAGCACGTAAGCACGTAAGCAATGCGAACTCAAGTAAACTGCGGCTCTCTCCTACCGCCCTAGAGCAACGACAGACCGCATATGTTATTTTGCAAAAGTAATAAGGGGGTTCCCTTGGCAGCGACTGTTACATTTCATTTTTGCAATAACCCATCTTTTTGCAGACTCTTGTTATACTGTACTCCAGTATCTAACAGCGTTCGGAGGACTGAAACGTAAAATAAATAGAAAAATCACGCAACAAAAGCAGTAAAAACCATACCGGCACAAACATATCATACCAGGTACCGTACAACATACAACGACACATGGTTAATATTTTATAAAAGCACACATAATACAAAACCCAACACTTATACGACCAATAAAAGCGTACTAGGTTCAACATATTATACTATATATAATTTTTATAAAATCCTATTATACCAGGCACAACACACTGCAAAATAACTGGAACCCCTCGCCAACCGCGTACTGGAGCAAACAGCAAAAACTAAAATTATCGCACCTGCAAACGGGGTGGTATCATAGACCAGCTGACAAAACTTCGCCTACTGTAGAAACCATCGAAATCAGGCATAAAGACTGACGAGGCATCGTTCCCGTTCACAAACGGACGGGCAGGCAGGGACAGGAATATCACCGAGCCTCCTGCCATAACGACATTTCTCTGCTGGAAAAAAATCCCACACTAATTCCAAGTAGTTTGTCGTCGAAAAGTGGGTGCAGTTCTAAGGTTATCACTCAATAATAGCCCATATTTCTCCAACGAGACAGACAACCTATCGAGCTTCCTGCCATTCTAACACTTTTACTACTGAAGCAAAATCCCACACTAATTTCAAGTAGTCTGTCCCGGAAACGTGGGTGCAGTTGTAAGTTAATAGCTCAATAATAGCCCATCCTCCCAAAACACGACCAATCGCCCCGGCCAAAAGGCACACAGCATCACCACCACCATCACTGTCAACACCACCATCCATCGGCAGAACCAACCAACACCTTACTGTCATAACTAAACGCGGAACCCTCTTCCTCAATTCTCATCGCTTAGCCTCTGCCCTGCCTGTACCTACCGATCTACCTGCTTGCATGTGCTTGTCTACCTGCTGTCTGCACTTTTCTACCTGCCTGTTTGACTGCCTGGTTGTCTGTCTGGTTATTTGTCTGTACCTGCCTGGTCACCTGCCTTGATACCTGACTGAGTGTCATGTAATATACGGTATCATACTACCCTTTACGACTGCAAACCGCAGCTAGCGGTGGTAATAATTGAACACAACGATATCTGCTCACCACCCCTCTGCTCGCCCCATTAAAACCACAGCAGCAGAATCGTAACAATAGTTGAAGAAAAAGTTGGCGAACATCCCACCTACAAGATTCGTAGCACGAGTAGGTATATGCGTACGTTAGCAAGCGCTCTGCCGGAGACAGCTGATCGTGCAAGTATAAAAATTATAAAAAATCACCGCCTTTAACCTCTGTGAAATTAAGTGCACCGGCCACATTTCGGCGAAACTAAACCTCAAATCAGAGCGACATAATGTCTGAAGCCTGATATAACAGTAAAAGGGCTGCCGCTCCCCCCCTAAAACTGCTTCAAATTCATATTAGCAGTAGTAAACAAACGGTAACCTCCCCCCTCTCACCCCCTCCCCTCCCCGCCGCCGCCACAGAGTGGTAGCCGTGCCCTCTTTTTGTTGGAAAAAGAAAACACTTTGTAAATGACGCGCAAGGCAGGTCCATCTGATTGGTGGAGGTTGTACCGCCATTTAGAAGCACAAGAACAAGTAAAGAGCGCGTAAAGAAAGTCGACCTCTTGGTCTTCGCCAAGTCAAGTCAGCCCGCTTCCCTTTGACCACCAACTCCAGCACTTTCTCCTACTCTAGCCATCCACTCCTCACAACACAATTTCGACTTCCCCCCACTTCCCTATTATTTGCTTTTAGTATTAGTTGCCACTTGCTGCCCTTCAACCTCCTCTCTCTCCCCTACCAGTATTTGTTTTGTACCTGGTGATTGTTATTCACCATTCGAGGCCCTTCGTTCCCCCCTCTACGCCCAGCCTCCAAAAGTAAAAATCACGTACGACCCCCCCCTTCCTCCGCCACCCTGCGATTTTTTATGGGTTGTGTGTTTTTCGCCATCCGCCACTACATGTACCTCCTCCCTTCACCCGTCCAGCCGAAACACGCCTTCCCCCTCCCCAAAGTGGGAAGCCCATCCGCAAAACACCGCCAAAACGAAACAATACTCGGGGCGGGCAGCGGTTCATTATTACCGCATACGACGGTGTATATCACACCCCCGGTGATAACATCTTGGGCTCGAAAACACTTCCGACACGGTGTGGTATACTCCAGGGGTGTTATGTACCAGTACAATGTACCCGGTGATCAATCGGGTGCTTGTTTTGGGATTTTAATAATTTTATCACCCGGGTGGTATCCTCCAGGGGTGTAATATACAACCTCCCGGGTGGTATACACCGGTGTATACGTCAGGTCACCGGACAGTCTCCTAAACGTAGGGGAGGCAATGCAATGACGGTTGCGCGATGTCCATACCACCACCACCACCGCCGCCGCCGCCGCCGCCGCCGCCGTCACCACCACCGCCACCGCTGCCGCCTCCAGCGCCCGACAAGAAAATATCCTCCTCGCCTTAAACGCCTGCCCCTCCGAGCGTGTTTACCTGCGGAGTGTTGATGAATAGAACAACGATGTAGGTACAGAAGGGAGTTAGATTTCGTGCATATATGCAATTTTTGTTATACGTCGGTATTCTTCGTTCTGGGAATGTTTATGAGTGATCACGGTGAAGCTCGTGCTGCACACAGTCGGAAGACAAAAAAGTTACTATCATCAAGACAAAAATATTGCTAACATCGTATAATAGAACAGTAATCACGGAAGAAGGGGCATCGAGGTTACGACTGCCTTCCGGATCAAAGAAGGTTCACGGACTATAGATTTGACCCGTCAATGTCTCTTTCGACTTATTATACTAGGTTTAGTGTGGTGAATTCCTTGACGGCTGTGCGTCAAGGGGCAAGAGTGCCGTCAACCGCCATGTTAGACTAAATATGCTGACTTTAGTGTAGTAAGGGAGCTCCCTGACGGCTGTTCGTCCTTCAAGGGGAAAAAGTGCCGTCATCGACGTCTTTGGTCAGGATGGGCATTCGAATAGAAATACTAATCCAGATATACCAGCACACTACAGCAGTAGAGCTGTCTGTAGGAGAGTCTTCGGTTCACGTGGGACTCAAAATACAGTAGTGCGCGACACCAAACCACTAAAAGAAGTCTCCTTCCTGACCGGGCCCAAATTATTGCCTGGGGCGGAATGTGCCCTACACTATTTTCAGTACAAGGGTTTTCTTGTGGTTCGTGCCAACAATTCAAACCATATTTTCTTAACCTCATATTTTCCGTGCGACACTACTGTAACTGTTGTGCAGCATGAGCTTCAACTACTGTATGAATATCAAACAGGTTACGATTGTAGCAGTTTTACAGTTTTGCGTGAATTTCATATTTTTTTCTTCAAGTTTTGTCATTGACACTTACGCTGCACATTGTCGGATGGCAACCATGCTAATGGAAATAATCATAGTACAAAAATTTAACATTAATTGTAGCAACAACTAAAATCGCCAATACTGCTATTCTGTACCTGGTATCTGGTACGTATTTATACCAAAATCTGCAGTTGAAAATATGAATGAAATGCACCTAATAATAACGAAAGCAAGACGCGTGCTACGATCGGGATAACGATTTTTGCCTAATTTTTTTTCTGCATGACGGGGCTCCTTAACCCAATATATATCGTAGGAATGTCATTCTGGTTTAGCAATATTATTCTTGTATACCTATAGCCCATGGGTCTGTTCATCTGGTTGAATTTTCAATTTTTCTCAACTTTTGTGTTTGGGTGAGGTGTACAGTAGAGGTCCTCAAGTGAGGAGCCTCAGAAAAAATACGTGCAACCTCTAACGCAGCATGCATCCCAATCAAAAAACGAAATCCTGCCTGGCCTCACTCACCATCGCATGCGGCCGGTCGCCATAGCCCTCGAAGCCTCGACCCGGCCGAGCGAGTCCAGCCGCGTTCCCGCAGCCCGCCCCTGCCGCACAGCAAGCTGACCCCCTCTCCAGCTGCCACCACCACCACCACCACCACCGGCACCACCGGCACCACCCCCATCACCACCACGTCCACCACCTCCACCGTCACTACCCCACGCACTCAATCCACCGCCACCGGTACCATCACCGCCCCACCCACTCCATTCATCCCCACCAGCACCACCAGCACCACCACCACCACCACCACCACCACCAATACCACCACCACCACCACCGTCTCTGACAAACAAACTCCCCCGAGATGAGTCTCCCGCAATCGAAACCGCAGCGGCACCAGGGGCGGTCTCGACAGTAACACCGAACCAAGCACCGCCAACAAAGGGGGCGCCGAGCCCGGGTGGGGCGTTGACACAGAAGGGGGGGGGACAACGTGCCCAGAACCGGCAACAAAGGTGACGCTGCCGAGTCCGGGAGGGACGTTGCCACCCCCAGTCCTCCCTCGTGTACCGCACTCCGGTTGCCCCCACCTTTCCCACCCTGGGCTTCCCCTAACGGCGGCAAATTTATCCGCGTGTGGTGCCTTCTCCTCCACCTTCTCCTCCTCGCTGTCGTTGTCGAACGATATGAGGTCGTTGACAACAGTATCGTAGTTGTTGGCGCTGAGGCCTTTGTGAAAGTGTATCTCCTCCTTCTCCTCCTCCTCCGCGCTGTCGTTGTCAAACGAAATGAGGTCGGGGAAATATATGGCGTTGGCGTTAACCCTGAGGGAGCCGTCGATGTTGCTCTCCTCCTCCTTCTCTTCCTCTATACTGTCCTCGTCGGCAACGTGATTGTTCACACTGCGATTTTCGGTGTAAGCGTTGGTGTTGGCGTTGGTGTTGGTGATGGTGTTGTTGTCCGCGGCTGCCTCCAGCGCCCGGCCTACCTCATGGGAGCGGCCCAAAAGCCGCACCCAGCCGGGGTTGGCCTCGATCGTCGCCTCGGACAGCCCTTCGGAGGTAGACACACAACAGCAACAACGGCGAAGATAACGCACCCACGTATATTACGGGTGGGAAATAAAGGGAGAAAACAGGAAGTTAGAAGCATAGTATATACACCCCTTTGGGCCTTTCGAGGGAAAAACGGCCGAAGACGCGTGCCACGATGGAGGCTGAATCGTTTTCTGAATGGTGGGGCTCGTTGAACCCAAATCGTCGGAACTTTAAAACAAAATTGCACTATTTTTGGTTGTATATCTAGACCATGGAATGAATTGTTCATCGGGTAGCACTTTTATTTTTCCCCAAATGAGTTTTTGTGAGAGGTTTGTATAGAGCTCCTCAAGTGAGGAGCCTCAGAAAAAAAATACTGCACCTCTAAATTAGCATGCGTCTGGTGGGAAACGAGGGATAAGCGGGAGAATGTTGAATTTTTGGTTTGGTACCGCTAAAGACTCGTGCTACGATAGAGGTAGCACTTTTGGGGCAATTTTGTTTCTGAATGACGGGGCTCCTTAACCCAAAATCGTCGGGAATGTCGTTCTCGTTTTCCAATCTGATTATTTTTTTATACCTAGGCCATGGGTTTGGTCATCGGGTTGCGCTTTCAGTTTACTCAAAATAAGTTTTTTTGGGTGAGGTAGGAAGCTCCTCTACCGAGGAGCCTCAGAAAAAAAGTGGTGCACCTCTACCGTAGAATGTGCCTAAAGCCGCAGCCCCTGTATGTCGTTTTGTTTTAGTAGCGTGTCTGACTGGGGCTGCGCCGACGTGTGGATGCACAGGGGCTATTGGCAGCTACCTCCGCTGTGGCGTAAAGTGCTCTTGGTACAGTAGAACGCTGTTCAAAGCCGGGTGTATGCGCGGGCAGGTTTTTATACAAACCAGGTACAATCTGCTGTGATTCGTATGCAGCGCAGGTGTCGACAAATATGAGAGCACAGACTCCGTAAAATACACAGGCACCCAATGTATATTACCAGATGACCCTCTTCGCGCTGAGAACCTTCGTGGCACCTCTCTGTCTATTCTTCGTTTGTGCCCGATTCGCTGGTATCTCCCTCGATGCCGGCAAGTCTAGACTCTTGTCCCAATCCGATCTGATATATATCCATGACCAATAGTTCGATTTTCCGTAAGATATGGCCTCGCTAACAAAGCAAAAAACGGCAAACAAAACTCAATCGACAGATATCATGTATGAACTTTGAAATCGGGTCCTGGGTTACAATGAGGATAACGTCTGACGCATGCCCTCTTCTCGCCTGTTTGCAAGCCCGCTAGCTAAGTCCTACCGGGTAGGAGATACGCATGCCTGGCGCTCGGTGCTTGCTGGAGCTACTGTACGGTTCGATACCTGGTACAGCCTAAACACGCTCTCGGCCTGTCCGAGCTGGGGATATCTTCTACCCGTATGACGTGTTCTACTACTGCTGTCTTGCGTTCCTTCGAATCTGACACTATTATCGGCTCCTATCGATAGTCATATAAACCGGATCTGTAATATCCCCTCGTGCTATAGCCGAAACAACATACACATTCCAGGGAAAACTCTCAAAGCTGGGGTGCAGAGAGAGGCAATCGATATCGATGCAGACGTAATGATGATATCGTTCGTTGCTCCGATCCGGCGGGGGGCGACGTGAACGATGCCCAATTCAATCCAGCTATATAAATAGACGCGAGTGGTTCATAACGAGATACTACAGTATATACCCTAAAGGCTCACCAGCTCGTTCTGCCCTAGAAGGCCGTCAGGGCAGATGTGGGGATCCCCTCCGTCTCGAGTCGCAGTCTCCACCATGAACCGAGTGCCCTCGGGTTCAGGCCACTCTGTCGATACCTCCAGCGGGCCTATGGGCCGCTCGTCGCTCAAGGAGTCCTGGAAAGCGGACTTACTGACTGGTATTTTGCAGCTTCGAAGTGTAGACTACAAGAACAGGCCGACTTTCTCCTACCAATACTGCACAGGTTGTGCGTGTCGTGTATCTCTTGCTCAGTCCCCCCTCTCTCGCGCGAGCAGAGTGCAGCAGGGGATCCGAAGAACGATTTCCGTCTGTCGCGGCCGCCCAGGAAGTGACGAGCGTGGCGCCAAGGGGATAGCTACTTCAAAGTGAAGGACGTCCGGTTGAGAGCATCGGGTATGGGGAGGGTGATGAGGATATCTTAGATATTTTGGATTTTACCAGGTGTATCATTTTTGGCGTTTCACTGTTTCACTCACGTGTATCTTTCCTCGGGTCAAAACGAAACATCTAGACCAATACTGTTACTCAAGTTTTGGTATCGATGTAATTTTTCGTTTTAACCCGAGGAGGAACATAATAAGAGTGAAACGGTCAATGATACTCGTATCATACGGAATCTCAACGATCTACAAAATGCACTAAAATCTAAGGTGCCCTCATCTAACTCTGTCTGACTCCCCGATCTCGATGCTCTCAATCGGAAGACCTTCACTTGCCAAACTTTCCTATCTTCTTTGGACCACGCTGGTCACCTGCTTCGGGGTCGCGATAGACGGAGATCGGTATTATTGCCATTCCATGCCACGCTCTGCCTGTGCGAGAGAGGGAGGGCGGAGCAAGAAATACACGCACAACTTGTTGTGTATGCATTGGAGAGCGTTGGCCTATTCGTGGACACTTGGAAGCTGCCAAATATGTCCGATTTCCTCGACATATCGAGTGACAAGCAACTAATAATAGAATCGCTGAAGGTATCGAGGGAGTGACCTGCACCCGAAGGCACCCAGTTCGTTAAGGAGTGTATGACTCGAGAAGGAGGGGATTCCGTCGTCTGCGGTGGTCGCCTTCTGAAGCAAACCGAGCTGGTGAGCCTTTGGGTGGAGTAATTGTCGTGAACCGCTTACGTCGAGAGCTCGGTCGAATCGGGGATCGTTCACGCCGCCACCTACCGGATCGGATAGAAGCCATCAAAATAGTATTACCTCTTGCTGCAGCCAACCCGATTGCCTTCTCTGCACCCCAGTTTTGAGAGCATTCCTTGGAATGTACTGTATGTGTAATATGTTTCTGCTGCGGCAGGAGGGGATATTTGTAGGTCCGGTTCACATGACACCGCGACCAACCCTCAGTCTCAGGGTTGAAAGCAAGACAACAGCAGCACAGAGTACGAGTAGCAGCAGTAGAAAGGTTTTAGTAGATTATGTCCTGAGCTCGAACAGGCCGAGAGTGTGTTGGCTGGGTGAACGTAGCCTCGGCAAGCACCAAGCGTTTAACACACGTTTCTTCTCGCGCCTAGCCAGCGGGCTTGCAGACAGGCGACAAGGTACCATAACCTGTTTATCAAAATTCCGGGCAGTAATACGCGGAATCGTTTTATTTTTCGGTTGTTATGGCGCCATTTCTTACAGAAAATCGAAAAATAAGTCAGTGGACAGTACGAAATCGGATTGGAACATGAACCATAATTTATCGCCATTGAGAGTGGTAGCAGCAAACCAGGTGCGGGTGCAGAAAAGACAGGGCTGTAGTATTGTCAAGGATGTCCGCAATAATATGGTCGTCTGAAACACGTGCCTGTGTTAAGTACAGTACGTGCGCCAACATTGGCAATACCTGAGATGCGAAGCATAACAAATTGTAGAAATATCGTATTAATAGAACGAGTGAAACTTGGCATAGTCTCGCCCATGGCAGGAGTGTTCTGCATATATTCATAGGAGAATCGCGTGGTGTGCCCAGAAGACCACGCCCGTCCACAGCGTGACTAACGTCGTAGACGTGCCGAGTTTCGAGGGAAACGTTAAGACGAAAGGGCGGGCTGACTAGATCCTGCATTGCACAAGATCGGGCACAGCCCACGATGGGAAAAAAAAACTTCAGCTCTACAAAAGGTGCATACTGGTAGGAATCATATCCCTCTAATAATTGACCCCCCCCCCCGAACGGTGCATATTATTGGGCTTCACATACTGAACCTTTGGCGCGACTTTCGTGGGTGACCCACATGCGACCCATGGTAGGCCAATGGGCGACAGACGGGTGACTCATGGGTGATCCACGGGTGACTCACGGGTGACCCACGGGTGACCCACGGATGACCCACAGGTGAAATATGGGTGGCCCACGGGTGACCCACGGGCGAGCCGCGGATGACCCACGGGTGACCTATATTGGAATATGGACTTTGGGGTCCATACGTATCTACAGCAGTTGATGTGCAGCCACTACGCACGAGTATACTGACTGTATTGCTTCTAGATGTCATAGAAATACGGTATGCGGCGAGACTCGAGTTTGTCCCTTCTCGTTGGCGTATGGTATATTCGACTTACATTTGTCGGGAAGTTGATCGCACTGCAGGATAACTATAGTAGCTCAGTACCATAAGTATCAGGGAACGTTGCTATAGAATGGGGCTGTTGGACAGTACAACGGCCCATACATTACGTCTACCCATAGTGTGGGCATTGTCCCGTGATGATCGGGTGATGGTCAAACCCAACTGGTTCACTATTTTCGTCTTCTCCCGTTACGTTCCTATTCTCATCTTGGCTTCCATATTTGGCCATAAGCGCCTTTTCAACAAATCCCTTTTCTTCTTTATCACAAGTGATCTTCACAGACACTCGGTGCCACCTCTGCATCTCTTATCGCAAAGGCAGAGCCTCGACACGCATCATTATTTCAGGTTAAGAGCCTCGCCCTTTCATCTACACATCGACTGGCACCAAGCGATGACGTCCCGCTGAGTTCGTCAAATTCTTCCAAGAAGCTACCTCCACTACCTCCTCAAGTACGGAGTATTTTTTCTCCAAAACCAAGATCAGCTTCGACCCAGAGGTATCGCATCGACGTCAAGCTCATCAGGAATACCCAAGAGAGGAGACTGCTTTCACGTGTTACTCGCGAAACAGATGAGGAGGCTGCTGTCGCGCTGTCACGCGCGTAGCAAGCAAGGAGTCCGGTTTGACGCTATCAGACACGCGAAGCCGCTATCAAAACTGTTTCCACCACGAGCGAAGTACGTACAACTATATTGTCCTCGTGCATTGTTTACGATGACCAGACCTACACGAGCTGTAACACACAGCCAGGGCGGTGACGAATCAGCTACTCAATCAACCTGGCAAGGGGGAACACCGTCCTGCCAATACGGGTCATTCACCTCCAGCAACTGATTGCACGCTTTCCGACCTGGAGGAAATGCTCCAATAACAATCATGAATAACGGGTCTTCGCTTCATAGCGGAGGGGCGTCAAAACATAGCAGAAGTGACCTACTCGAACTGCAAAAAGCCAGGTCATCGAGTTCAAAATTGCTTTGCACGCACAAACTCGATGGGGAAAATGCCTTTCCTTGCACACAAGTTTTCTTGGTGTAGTCTGCACCGCACAAATCAACACGACAGCATTACGTGCATGGTTCAAAGATGGGAGCGCAAAAAAACGGCAACAGCCATCACTTCTACCACGGTCAACCAAACGGCCAACACAACTTCAAAAACGGTGCTCATGCCAGCACCACCATCGATCACACGCCATCAACGCTGGTGGATGCACATAGCCCAGCCGTATCTGCTCCATCGGCTACTCCTACTACTACCGTACCTACCACAGCTACTTCGCGTTCTACGTCTGCTACTCGTGCGAGTAGTGGCGTTTCATCACCACCTCCAGAAGGCATCGGCGTCTCATCTATCGCAGCGCCGTCAAACAGCATCACCATCAAGCCCATCAACGTCTGAATGACTGCTGATAAGGAAACCTGCTTCCACTCCATCTTCAATCAGCTTCTCCAAGGCACCTATTCTCGAGGGGTACAGCAGCAGCAAAAAGGGTTAACCTCCATCGTAGCTAGGTCTGGGCGACTTCAACGTAAAATACCAATGCGTAAAGGCGACCACTACTGTAGTGGTCTGCACTTGGCTCACCTGGACTTGGCAACAACAGCGGAAAGCCAAGCACCACACGCAGCTTTTTGGACCATTTCGTGTGACAATCTTACGCATGAGAACGTCATGGCAGCTACCAACAATTACTACTTCATTTCCTCCTGCCACAACAACGGCGCAGAGACTACTGCTGTAGTAACCAGCAGCAATAGAAGCAGCTAGATCAGCTTCTCTGGCTACTTCGGCTTCATCAACCACACCTCTCCATCTACTTGTGCATCGGTCTACTGCTCTTCTTCTACAAATGCTTCTTGCGGAGTATCAGGTACCTCTGCCGCTGACTTCTCATCAAGGGGGCGTATTGGAATATGAATTTTAAGGTCCATACCTATCTCTTGATGTGCAGCCACTACGCATGAGAAAATTGGGTTTCTTATTTCTAGATGTCGGAGAATACAACAGGCACCGAGACCCGAGTTTGTTCCTTCTAGTCGGTGAATTGTATATCCAACTTACCTCTATCGGGGATTTGATTGTATTGCAGGGTAACTAGCTCACCACCATAAGTATCAGGTAACGTTGCTGTAAGACGGACTGTCGACCAATATATCAGCCCGTAGGGTACATCTTCCCGTAACGTGGGCATTGTCTTGTGATGAACAGGTGACGAGCCCACCTCCATCACTCCTTTCGTCTTCTCCCATTATATTTCTCTAATATTCTTGGTTTCCACATTCGACCATAAACGCCTTTTCAACAACTCTCTTTTCTTCCTCACCACAAACGATTGTCACAGATCAAGTGACGGTCAAGCCCACCTCAATCGCTTATTTCGTCTTCTCCCATTACATTTCTCTCATCTTAGTTTCCACATTCGGCAATAAACGCCTTTTCAACAACTTTCCTTTCTTCGTCATCACAAATGATCGTCACAGACACTTGGTGCCACCTCTGCATCTCTCATCACAGAGACAGAGCCTCGACACGCATCGTCCTTTCAACTCATGGGCGATCCATGGGCTACTATTCTAAAGTCATGGGTGACCCATGGGCGGCCCATGGGCCAGTGGCTTGGGTCGCCCATGGGCGACCCATGAGTTTCGACGAAAACCTGTCCTTGGGACCGGCTAGTGACCCATGGGCTAGTATATCAAAGTATTAAATCATGGGTAAACCACGGGTGACCCATGGATACCCCAAGAGTGGCCCATGGGTCACCTATTGGCTACCACGAAACGTTCATGGGTGACCCACGAGTGACCCGTGGGCAACCCACGGGCTGCTACCGTTTAGTCATGGGCGACCCACGGGTGGCCTATATGTGACCCATGGGTAACCCACCGGCTACTACCCTTAGTTCATGGACGATCCACGGGCGACCCACGGGTGACTCATGCCTGACCCACAGGAGACCCATAGGCAACGCATGAACGAGCGATCTTTACTATGGGTCATCCATGGGCTACCATGGGTGACCCATGGACGACCCATGGGCTAACCGTGGGTGACCCATGGGCGGCCCACGGCTGTCCCAAGGGTGACCCACAGGCGGCTTATGGGTGACACATGACCGACCCACGGGCTGGTCATGGGCGACTCACGGGTGATCCATGCATGGGTGACGCATGGGCAACCCACGGGCCACTACTTTTAAGTTATGGGCGACCCACGGGCTACTGCCGTTAAGGCATGGGCGACCTACGGGTGACACGTGGGTGACCCACGAGAGACCCATGGGTGACTCATGGACTAGAAATCTAAACCATGGGTCACCCATAGGTCACCCATGGGCCATCCTTGGGCAACCCATGGTTTAGATTACTAGTCCATGGGTCGCCCGTGGGTCTCCTGTGGGTCACCCATGGGTCACCCGTGGATCGCCCATGCCTTAATGGTAGTATCCCGTGGGTCACGCATGGGTCACCCGTGAGTCGCCCATGGGTGACCCACGGATGGCCCATGGGTAATCCATGAGTCTCCCATGGGCGACCCATGGCTTAACCGTCAGTGACTCATGGACAACCCATGCCTGCCCCACGGGTGATCCACGGTCGACCCACTAGAAACCCATGGACGATCCATTGGCGGCCCATGGGCCAGTAGTTTGGTTCGCCCATTGGGGACCCCTGAGCTACGATGAAAACCTCGTGGGTGACCCATGGGTGACCAAGGCGCTAGTGCCACTACGTTATGGGCCACCGCGGGCGACCCACGGGTGACTCATAAATGGCCCTTGGCCTAGTACCACTAAGTCATCGACCACTATGGCCGACCCGGGGGCGCCCCATGGGTGACCCTTTGATGACCGATGGGCGACCGATGAGTAATCCATTGGAGATCCTTGGGCGAACTTTGGCTGTCCCACGGGCTATCCGCGGGTGATCCAAAGGGCAGCCCATGGCTGTCCCACAGGGGACCCACCCAAAACTCACGGATGATCCATGGGTAACCAACGGGTGATTTATGGGCGACCCATGGGCCATCTGTGGGTGACTCATGGGCGACCCATGGTTGTCCCACGAGCTACTCGTGGGTGCCCCATGGCTGTCCCACGGGTGACCCACGGATTAACAGCTCTAAGCCATGGGTCACCACGGGCGACCGACGGATGGCCCATGGGTCGCCCTAACCATCGGGCACCTATGGGTCACCCAAGCCATGACCCACCCGTGGGTCGCCCCTGGTGGCCCGTGACTTAGTGGTAGTCACCCATGGTCACCCGTGAGTCACCTGTGTACCGCCCACGACTTAGTGACAGTAGCACATGGCTGAACCATGGGTAACTCGCGACTCACCCACGGGTCACCCATGGGTCACCCGTGTGCGACCCATGACTTAGCGGTACTAATCCATGGGTGACCCACGGGTCACCCATGGGTCACCTATGGGTCACCCGTGGGTAATTCGTGGATGGCCCACAGGTGACCTATGCGCCAGTACCACTAGGTCATGGGATATCACGGACGACCAACGGGTGACCTACGGGCGACCCATGGATGACCCATGGATGACCCTCGGGCGATCCATGGGCTATCCGGGGGTTACCCGTGGTATCCCACGACCTAGAGCTACTAGCCCGTGGGTCACAGGTGGGATAGTCATGGGTCGCCCATGAGTCACCCACGAGTAGCCGATGCGTCGCCCATGGGCCACCCGTGGTCAACTGTAGGCCCTCACTATATCAAATGCCAATGATGTATATTGCCGTGTGGCATGCAAAATTACTCGCACACCGCCGTGAGCTGCCCATGGGTTACCCATGGGCTAGTGCCACTAAGTCACGGATGACCTATGGTTGACTCGGAGGCTAATATCTCCAAGTCTCGGGTGACACATGGGTGACCCATGGGCGACTCATGGGCAAATCGTGGGTCACCCGTGTGGCCCATGACTTAGTTCTTCTAGCCCGTGGGTCATCCATGACCCATTGGTCTCCCATGGAAGTGAGCCAAAAAGGACTCCAGGAAAACCCCCCTAATAGGGCACATCATCCCCAATGATGGGCACTTCTGGTACCGCAGAATTTTCGGTCCTCCCTGAAGCTGTGCACCGTAGTAGGCCAGAAGGGGGTTGGAGTGAATGCTCGTCGGGGAAGATAACCTTGGCGTGTACGCACTCAGGCTCCCCCTACAACATCAGCAAACGGTCGTCCACAAAGGAGGTGAATGGGCGACAATTTGCTGTTGTATTAGGGGGAGCCTGAGTGAGTACGCGCCAAGGCAGGCTTTCCCGAGGACTCTTCAATCCAAACCCTGCTGGCATACTGCTGTGCACATTTTGAGGGAGAGCCGAGCATCCTGCGGCAATGCAAGGGCCCCTCGTTGGAGTTCATTGCCCTTGAGGTCGTCGACGGGTGAGCAATTTACGCAACGTAAAGCACGGCGAGCATATACCTGGGAAGTTGGACATACCTCGAAGAATCTACGGATCTGATATAACATGATTTCTTCACGACAAAGTGCTACAAACAATCAGGCTACATGTTAGCCACGACGTTGCGAAGCGATGGCCGGTTATTTAAGCAATCCTAAAGTAGCAAACCTAGCTACTTTTCTTTCTCACGATACTCGTACGTTCGTGGTCAAGAGGTACAAACGCCGCCCTTATCAAAATGTTTGCTACGTCCCGCGCCGTTTGCTCTATATATTTTCGATCGTGTAGAACAGAAACGGCGCTCCATGTACCGCCCCCCGCCCCCCCGCTGTCTCGCTCCGTACAACAGGTGCAGTGCGATCCCGGCGGTAAACCATGAGACGTGATCTTGCCGACCGGTACGATGACGGCCGATGAGGTAAGGTACCTGCCCACGCTCATGGAACCAAAGAAGCTTCCGAGAGTCGTCAAGCCCCCGGCGGTAAGCCACGACCGTGGGGCACGAATACATGTGTGCCGACCGAGGTTGTACGACGCATACAACGTCGGCAGGCACACATATATTCCTGCCCCACGGTGGTGTCTTACCGCCAAGGGGTTCAAGATTCTCGGAAGCTTCTCGGGTTCCACGTGTCTGGATGGCTACCTTACCTCATCGGTTGTCTTCGTACTGGTCCGCTGGGTCACGTCTCCTGGTTTACTACCAGGGTCGTCACCTATACCTTGTGTGCTGTGCTCCTGCCCTCATCACGGAGTGTCTGTCCCCCCCCTTCACATCTCACGCCGCCTGCGGGTCGATGCATGGCCTTCCCGCTACACATACCTACTCGCCCAATTTTTCGCTACACGTTATTGTCGCATTTCATTATACTACGTATGACACGACTTTTAGCACTTATTTACCTATATGCGTGTTCGACATTTATATGCTGGGCATTGTCGACAGGCCATACAGATATCACAATATGACCCCGTCACCAACCATACAGGCGACGGGTCTGTTGATATGTCCTGGTTTGATGTAATTTACGCCGTCGTTTGCACTACTGTGGGTTATCCGTGGGTGACCCATGGGTTACCCATGGCTGTCTCACGAGTGACCCAATGGCAACCCACGGGTGACCCATGGGCGACCCATGGGCGGTTCATGGGACAGTAGTTTGGGTTGTCTATTGGGGATCTATGAGCTACGACGAAATCCTCGTGGGTGACCCATGGGTGACCCAAGAACTAGTGCTAATAAATCATGGGCCACCGCGGGTGACCCACGGGTGACCCATGGGTGACCCATAGGTGACCGATGGGCGACCCATGGGTCATCTATTGGTGGTTGTTGGGCGATCGTTGGCTGTCCTAAGGGCTATCCGTGAGTGACCCATAGGCAACCCATTGCTGTCCAACAGGTGATCCACCGGGGTGTCACGGGTGACCCACGGGTAACCCATGGACGACCCATGCGCTATCCGTGGGTGACCCATGGGCGACCCATGGTTGTCCCACGGGCTATTCGTAGGTGACCCATGGGCGACCCATGATCGACCCATGGCAGCTCATGGGTGACCCACGGGCTAGTAGCACTAGGCCATGGGTCACCACGGGCGACCGACGGATAGTCCACGGGTCGGTCAGTGTGGGTCACCCATGGGTCACCCGTGAGCCGACCCTGGTGACCCGTGAGGTAGTGGTAGTCACCCATGGGTCACCCGTGGGTCAACTGTGGATCACCCATGACGTAGTGGCACTAGCATGCGAACCATGGGTGACCCGTGGATAAGCCACGGGTGATGACCCATGGACCACCCATGGGCCAGTACCACTAAGCCATGGGTCGCGCACGATGGCTGACCCGTGGGTCACCTATGCTTAGTGGTACTGGCCCATGGGTGAGCCATGGGTCACCCGTGGGTCAGCTGTGGGTCACTCGTGGGTAACTCGTGGGTGGCACATGGGTGACCAATGGGCTAGTACCACTAGGTCATGGGATATCACGGACGACTCGCAGGTGACCCATAGATGACCCATGGATGACCCATGGGCGATCCACGGGCTATCCGTCGGTCGCCCGTGGTATCCCATGACGTAGAGCCATTAGCCCGTGGGTCACCCGTAGGATAGTCATGGGTCGCCCATGGGTCACCCACGAATAGCCTATGGGTCGCCCATGGGTCAGCCATGGTCAACCATGGACCCTCACTGAATCAAATGCCAATGATGCATATTGCCGTGTGGCATGAACCTTGCACATAATTACCCATGGGCTAGTACCACCAAGTAACGGGTGCGGGTGCTACTGGTCCGTGGGTCATCCGTGACCCATCGATCTCCGATGGAAGTGCGCCAAAAAGGAGTCCAGGGAAAAATCCAATAAGGCACATCACCCTCAATGACGGGCGCTTGTAGTCCAGCAGAATGCACGGTTCTTCTTGAAGCTGGCACCATAGTAGGCCAATAGGGGGTTGGAATAAATTGTCGGTGGGAAAGACAACCTTGGCATGTGCCCAGTTAGGCTCCCCCTAAAACATCAGCCAACGGTCGTCCACACGTTTTCCCTTAGGGTTAGTCACGGTGTCACGTAAACCGGACCTACATAAAATCCCCTCCTGCTAGCAGCAGCACAATACACATATCAAGGAGAATCGAGGAAATCTGGGGTGTAGATCGGGTTCGCTGCAGACGTAATGTTGATGGCTTTGCTTTTATCCGGCGGGTGGCGACGTGAACGATGCCTGATTCGAGCTCTAGACGCGAGAGGTTCACGAGCTCCTATATTTAACACCTCGCCAGCTCGTTCAGCCTCAAACGGTGACCACAGCAGACGGCGGCGTCCCCTTCCTCTCGAGGCACGCGCTCCTGGACGAACTGGGTGCCCTCGGGTGCCGGCCATTCTCTCGCTATCTCCAACGGCTCTGTATGCTGGTGTCGCTCAGAAAGTTATAGAAATTGGACATCCTGTATTTTTCGCAGCTTCCAAGTGCATACGAACAGGCCAACTTTCTCCAGTCAATACACACAGGTTGTGCGTGTGTCCCTTGCTCGCCCTGAGCAAGCGACACACTCAAAATCTGTGTATATTGATTGGAGAAAGTTGGTATGTTCGTGGACACTTGGAAGCTGCTTTCTACCGAAACACCGAAATACCAGTATATCCGCTTTCCAATACTTTTTGAGCAACAACCAGCAAACAGGTCCGCCGAAGAGAGCGAGAGAATGGCCCGTGCCCGAAGGCACCCAGTTCGTTGAGGAGCGTATCGCCCGCATACCTCGAGAAGGAGGGGATGCCGCCGTCTACCGTGGTCGCCTTCTGAGGAAAAACAACCGGTGAGTCTTGGGATGGAGCAATTCTCGTGAACCACTCGCGTCGAGATCTCTATCGAATCAGGGATCGTTCACGTCTCAACCCACCGGAGTAGAGCAACGCCATCAATAGTATGTTTGCATCGAACCCGATTGTCTCTCTCTGCACCTCAGCTTTGCACGAAACTCCTGGTATGAGTATTATGTGTCTGCTAGCAAGAGAGGATATTGTAGCTCCGCTTTACGTAACACCGTGACTAGCACTCAGCCTCAGGTTCGAAGAAACGCACGACAGTACAGTAGAAGGTATCATACTGGTACAATATATCTTCAGCTCGAGCAAGTCGAGAGCATGTTGACTGGGTGCAAGTAGCCTCAGCAAGCGCCGAGCGCCTATCACGCGTATCTTCTCGCGCCTAAGCCAGCGGGCTTGCTGACAGGCGAGGAGGGCCCTTGACCTGGATTTCAAAGGTCCGGACAACATATCGATCGTTCTTTGTTTTTCGCTCTTAGTAAGGCCGTCTCTTATTGCCAATCGAACAATTAATCACGGATAATATGAAACCGGGTTGGGGCTTGACTCTACAGTACCTTTATCGACGTTGAGAGTGAGAGAAGGGCATCGGGCACGGGCGAAGAAGAGACAGACATGTACTGATCTTGTACTGTCAAGGTTATCCGCGTTGATATGGCCGTCTGAAACACTTGCATGTGTTTGGTATTTATTCTAACAAGTGAAGTAAAGCTCTAGGAGTTGGCATTGCGACGCACTAAAAAATGCACGAAAGTCTTAGAACCAAGACATTTTGCGAAGTAGAGCCCAGAGCAAGCAGTAAAGGGCCGGGGTAATGGCAGTCTGTATGCTGTATAATGTTTAACCCATTGCAGATGTCCATCTTTAATGTTGCGCTCAGATAGGTACATACATAGTGTCGACGGCGTAGCACAGAAGCGGTGCCCTATGAGCCACCCCCCCCCCCCCTCCGTCTCTCTCCGTA
>JAYJMJ010000411.1:3497832-3509570 GCA_036873875.1 Laminaria ephemera | reverse complement strand
CGGCAGCGGCAGCGGCAGCGGCAGCGGCAGCGGCAGCGGCAGCGGCAGCGGCAGCGGCACCGGTTTCGGCAGCGGTCGTGGTTCCGGTAGCGGGTTTGGGAGTGGGAGCGGTGGTGGAAGCGGGAGTGGGCAGGGGAGCGGGTTCGGGAGCGGAAGCGGCAGCGGGAACGGTACTAGCAGCGGGACCGGACAGGGAAGTGGGTTTGGTAGTGAAAGTGGGAGCGGTAGTGGACAGGGCAGTGGTTTTGGGAGTGGTAGTGGCACTGGCAGCAGCGAAGGGAGCGGGAGCGGGTCGGCCAGCGGGCAGGGGGGTGCGAGCACTTCTCTTGACAGCGCGAGCGGGAGCGGAAGCGGTAGCGGCAGTGGTAGTGGTAGCGGTAGTGTTACCGCGAGCGGCAGCTCGGGGAGGGTGGCGGACATCCCCGGGTGCGACTGCGGTGACGCTGATGCGGACGAAGTGGATGCATCCTTTTTGTGCGACAACGGAAAGTCGATGTACTGCGACCTCGAGTGCGTTGCCGGGAGCGACCCTTCTACGTATTTGTACCCCGGCATGGGGGGACTTTGGTGCCAGCCCTACGGTTGGGAGGGTTGCAGGTTGTGCAAGTTTGACTGCGAAGATTACGCCTCGGATGCAGTTTGCGTGCCCTGCCCCCCGAACCAAAAAGATTGGTGCGAAGAAGTTTAATTAAGCGCACAAAAAAACGCGGGGCTCCCGTTAACTTAGGGTAGAACAGCCCGGGGCGCCTGTTTAGTGGTGGGCTGTTACGGAAGCCCCTCCCCGGTTTGTGATGCCAGGCAAGTCGAAAAACACAAAACCACACTGTTTCCAGGCATTCGGTGAACGAAAAAGGTAGTGACTTTGAACGCCTGTCTGTTTTTCTTGTTGCAGCTGTCACGTAGAGGCATTCTCGGTGAAAGATAAAGGTGGAGATTTTGATTGAGAGGGGGTGGGGGATCGGGAATCGTCGCTTCCCACGGTGAGAAAAAAAAAAGTTTGAGCTAAAGCGAGCGCAACAGCGGTATATTTTTTTAGAGATTCGGCTTTTAGCTTTCGCTTTCGCCTGTTTTTGAGCGTATTGCTTTTGGCTGGCTTGCCAGTCGAGCGAGGGCTCTTTTCTTTTTGCTAAATTTCCGTCTTTTTTTTTGCATTTTGTAAGGAGGGAAAAAGCAGAAGAAAAGTTGGTTGTCGCTGTGCCCGGGCTTTTTCTGTATGCGGGAAAAGACATCGATGAGTGTGATTCCTTTGCTGTAGGTTTCGTTTTACAGAGGGGATGGGGGGTCCGGCGTAGCCTTGCGCTGCTTGCTATACTGGGAGGGGATGATGCTTTACGCGAAAGAAAGCTGACACCGTGTCACTACGACCTTGAACTATCTTATTTGGTACATGTTGTACAACAAATGGTACACACGCAGTTTTTGGTACGGTGCTGTGTGTCATAACCCTGTTTCCATGTTGGTCTGGTCTGGACGTTGCCAGCTCTTTTTTTCTTTTTCTTTGTGTGGTACCAGTTTACGATACCTACCGACGGATCTTTTCAGTGAAAAATGACTGCAGTAGTGGTCCCTCTATAGCGCCGGTTGAGTAGTGCCGGTTGCCCTCTATAGAGCCTGTGAACTCGTTTGGCACAGATGGGAGTCTGCGGAGTAGTGCCGATTGCCGCTGTAGTGCCGGTATTTCCGGCTGGCACATGCCGGCACTATAGAGGGACCACTACTGTATGATGATTCGATTTTGTGTTTTTTTTGTCTGCGTATCATCGTCGTTGGGGGGGTCATGACATCGGCACTTTCTCGGACGCATGGATCTACCCCCCCCACCCCCCCAGACTATTATGGTGTTCTGTGTCGAGAGGGCGCGTTTGAAGATTCGACGATCCGCGCGAATATATAGCTCAGGGTAACGATGGGTATCCTATCTCCCTGTTGAGAAGTACTTGACTCGAGAGCTGTTGATTTGTTTTTGGCGGCTTTCCGCGACCGCCCTTGTTTTTTTCTTTTGGGGCGGAGCATGCATTTCTCATCACAGTCGTGGTCCCTCTATAGTGCCGGTATGTGCCAGCCGGAATTACCGGCACTACCGCGGCAACCGGCACTACTCTGCTTACTGCCACTGCCGGTCGTTCCCATCTGTGCCAAGCGATTGCACAGGCACTGTAACGGGCAACCGGCACTGCTCAACCGACACTATAGAGGGACCACTACTGTACTTGGACCGCACCTCCCTTCCCTCCCCTCGGACGGGAGTAGATATGGAAGGCGTTTCTCTTCCGTCCTTGATATTTTTCGGGGATGACCCTCGGATGATAAAAATAACCCTGCATCGGGCGCAGGACATATCATACATTACCGCGTCCTTGTCCGCGCACGCGTCGGTGCTGGGTTTTTTTATTAAAAAAAAATCCTTGTCGAAAAGTTTGCTGCCCAATGGGGGCGGTTTAACGCGTTTTTTTTATTTTTTAGGTGCGTGTGTTTTTTATATATTATATTATGGTTGTTTTTGTATCTGGCGCTTGCTTTGCGCGGGTGCCAACGCGTTGATTTGTTAATCCTTGTTGTGCTGAGGGAGCTAAACCTCTGTTTTTTATTCTTTCGGCTTTTGGGGGGAGCGCGGCTTCCCTCTTGCGAAAGCGGGGCGGGAGGGAGGGGGGGCAGAGGGGGTCACCGTCGCCGGTGAGCCCCTGATGTATTCTAGCTTGATGGTCGTTGGCGATCTTGGGGTGGTCGTTGGCAATCTCGGGGTGGTCGTTGGCGATCCCGGAGTGGTCGTTGTGCATCCTGGGATGGTGGTTGTCGATCTCGGGGTGGTCGTTGGCGATCTCGGGGTGGTCTTTGTCGATTCTGAGGTGGTCGTTGTCCATCCTGGAATGGTCGTTGTCGATCTTGGGGGTCGAGGGAGGATTCGTTCGCGGGACAGTCAGTACGCGAGTGCTGTGTAACTCGCAGTTTGTTTTTGTGTTGATGAATGGCCACAGGACAGCAGTGCGCGAGTATACTGTACTCGCAGTTTGCTTTTTGTTGACGAAAATGGCCACTCTTGTTTGTTTGCCTGGTTTTGGTACTATACTACTACTACTCCTACTACTGCTGTGGGGGGGTGCATTTTTTTTTTTTGTGTAGCTGGGTGGAGTGATGGGAGTGCCAGGGTTGGCAGGAGCAGAACAGCAAGGCTGGGGATTGATTGCGTTAAGCGGTCGGGTACTGAAAAAACGCGGTGGGCCGAAGAAGAAACCACCTTGCTGTGGCTTTTTCCGTATTGTAGCAGCGCCGGATGAAAGAACGCGGTTGGCCGAAGAAGCATGTTGTGGTCGCTTTTTTTGCCGTATTAGCGAACGCTGGATGTAGCGGAACCCGAGGGTCGAGTTGGTTTCGGCATGCATGTGTTCGTTGCGGTTGAAGCATCGCTGGAACCCGAGGGTTGAGTTGGTTTCGGCTGTGTTCGTTGCTGTTGAGGTGCGTTGCAGTTTCCATCCATCGCGCAGAGCGTTTCTCTCTTTTTTGCACGATGTATGTTATCTACCTCGTAGTTTATCTTTGTATTAATACGTATTAGGTAGCGGTGGGTGGGTGGGCAGGTGGGTTTGGCCGTCACGCGGTGGGTGACAAATTGGAGCAGCCCAAAGTTATGGAAGGGCGCCGTGGAGCTCGATAAGAGCGCCCGCGTGCAAGTATATGGCGCATCCGTGGGCCGCCATGATGGATGGTTCGGTGACCACAAGTAGTAGAGTTTTTGCTTTTTTCGTTGAGCATGCTGTGTGGTGAAATGCAGACAGCTCTCTGATGTTTGCGCCTCTGCCTTGCTGCCTCTGCCTGACTGCATGCATGCCGCGAAGGTTTTCTCTGTTTTTTATTATTGTCGATGAGCGGTGTATGTAGCAAGCGGTCTTGTTGCGTTGGTTGCTGCGATGCATACGTCTTCGGGGTCTTGATATGCAAAATACCTTGCTAAATAGATACACAATCGTTTCAATGCAAGCCACACTTTGCGTTATTTCTGGCCTGTCTACTGTTAGTGATGTTCAGATCAGCGAGCGTTATTGAACGTCGAGGTGTGCCGCGCATGACACGGGATTTTTTCTGTCGCAAGACTTCTAATAGTAATATTATAAAGTATAACATTGCGTATCAGCTTTTGCTTTCAGAATGAATTGTGCACTGCTCATTGTCGGAAGGCAAATTCAACAATAATAATGGCAATGCTGTCGACGGCGTATTGCGTTGAAGTGCGAGAGAGACAGCATACGTACACGACGAGGTGGTTTTGTTTCGTCTTGTGGGGAGCCACCACGATGTTCGATGACGATGGGGATATATATTAATGGAATAAGACGAGTGAGCAACAAGAGCAGAGAAGTATTAAGTGCTCGCAGTTTTCCTATTGGTCTATGTGCTTGAAAGGAAATTTCTGATTTTGTCGAAAACGCCCGAGCGACTGGTACCTAGGCGAAAACAGACAACTTCCATTGGCGCTGCAGGACAGTTTTTTTCCCCTGTTGGCACCACTCTTACTGCCGCTCGCTAATCCTAGACCCCTGGAAATGTGGGGCCTCTAACTTGAGAAGCATGTTCGTGTCCGATTGACTTTCCCTCCTTGACAAACTGGCACATTGCTGAAGAAGCGCGATCGATATGCTTCGTATATCCAGGTACTCTGCTCTGCTGTCTGTTGCTGATGGAGTGGCCTCTTTCACGTGTTAGCAGAGTGTCCGCATGCGACTGTGGTGCAGCTGCTAGCCAAGAGCTTGGCACGAGCCGCTGTTACGCGGGCTCACGGGCTTCGTTTAGAAGAAATACTATATATGGTGAAAGATGGCGATCTCTGGGCCAAGACGAAGAAGCCGAAATAACATACCTGGTACCAGGCACTGAAGTAAAGAAGGAGTTGCGAACGAGATGGGAGCAACTATCCTCGAGCATATCGGCAACACACACGCTCCATGGCCAGATGTACCCCCGGGTCATGTACTGGCCGACACACAGCAATGGTCCTTGATACTTCCTCGTGGAGATCGCTGTGACACTACGTGGCAAGTCATCCACATACCCGTGGGCTATGGCCAATACCTCGACTACCGTGGCAAGTCATCCACATACCCGTGGGCTATGGCCAATACCTCGACTACCGACGACAAAGATTGTTATCTTGTAACGTTCTTACTATATACGAGTAGTTACCCCACATATTGATGACTACTACCAATTATACGTAGTGTTACCGATCAGCGACTCGACAGGCTACTGGGCTACTGGCTACTGCCGCCGTAGCAAAGTACTTATAAATACATCAACACGACCCCTCGATGAAGGCGAAAAATCCGATTTTATTGTTAGCCATCGAAAGTGGTTTCTCGGTCAACTTGGTCTAACGTACTCGCGCTTGATACGTACGGCAACTAACTACGAGTACTACAGGTACACATTGCTGTGTGCTCTTGGCAAGTCCAGCTCTTGATACTTTTGTGTGCTTGCTTGTCTGTATATTTGCGTGTGGAATCCGTTGCTATATGCCGCAACAAACCGTTTATTGCTCGTTTGCCGCGTCACAACATCAACCGTTCCTGTGTCACTTACGACGGGTGATCAATGATGGCTGTACAGCTAGCGCAACAACTGCAACGTGTTTAAGAAATATGAAGATGTACAGCTGATCTCGCAACCTCTTCTTACGGTATACGATCAGTGTGTTGACCAAGAAATAGAACCAGCTTAGACGCGTGCCACGATAGAGGTAGCGCTTTTCGGCGTTTTTGTTTCTGAATGACGGAGCTCCTTAACCCGAATTCGTCGAGATGTCATCTTTGTTTAGCAAAAAAAATTTTTTTGTATACCTAGGCCATGGGTTTGTTCATCCGGTTGCACTTTCAGTTTACTCAAAAAAAAAAAGTTTTTTTTTGTGTGAGATTCAGAGCTCCTCAAGTGAGGAGCCTCAGAAAAAAACGGGTGCACCTCTATCGCAGCATGTATGTGTCGCTAACAGGGTGCTACGTTTCTGCCCGCCCCGCACAAAGAAGACGTGGCACTGCGAAAGAAAAAAACTTGCCATATGATGCGACCCCAGGCGTTGTAGATGTCCTCCTCCTGGAGATGCAGATAGATGATGATGTTGGATCGACTCCAGAATCCATGTTCCAGCCCCAAACGACTACCAGGTACGTTCTTGGTACGTTGCAGCGACCCCAGAAATGACGTTTCAGCATCTCCCCAAACGATGATGATGTCCAATGACTCCATAATTGATGTTTCAACAGCCCCAAACGATGATGATGTCCACAGATCCAAGGACTGATGTCCCAGAAGCCCTAAACGATTATGGTACTGATGATGATGATGTTCACCGACCCCAGCAGCGATGTACCAGCAGCCCTATCGACGATCGATCGATCATGATGCAGCAATTCCAGGAAACGTTCTCCCAGTAATTCCAATATATCTTTTACTGTGGCTCGATCTCGAAAGACCGCTCGTTCGGCGATCCTACGGTGCTGTTGCGGCGACTACGGAAGTTCCAGCAGTCCCCATGAACAGTGCCATAGCTATTCCGAAAGTCATTATTTCTCGGCAATCCCAAAGCGATTATATTTGCAGTGACCCCGTGAAACGTCTTACCAGCGACCCTGCATTGAGGCAACCCCTGGTGATGTTGGTGGTTCCTGTAAATGATAGTACAGGCGCCTGATCCCGGACGACGTCTCTCCGGCGACCCCATGAAAATAATGTCGCGATTCCAAAGATGGCGTTCCGGCGATCCGACTATGATCGAACCCGAGCGAATCGATGCTCCAGCGGTCCACGATGATGATGATGACGATCCCAGGCAATGATGACGTTGTTTCAGCGATCCCACAGTCAATATTGCTCCTCAGTGCTGCGGCGTTTCAAGTGCTCTTAGAGCTAGGAGCCTCCATCGAAGTGTGTTATGGTATCCCCGCTACCCCGTTGCGGCGTTATGATGTATGGCAAGTGTCCCCTAATTTCCTGGCAGGCGTTATCGCCTGCCTGAATGAGATTCCCCGCCCCCTTCTAGTCAGAAGGCATCAGGCGGGCAGCAAGAAACTAATACAAGAGATACAACATCCAAAGCAACCCTCGTGTGAGTGACCAGTGCGGAGCCAGAGGCACCCCTGCATAGCAGTAGTCGGTCCCTAGGAGCATACCGCCTTGTATCTTCACAGTAACTCCCTTCGCGTGGGGCATGATTATCCTTGTACTGCTGCACGGTCTTCCTAGTACAATATTGGTCCCTCTATAGTGCCGATATGTGCCAGCCGGAAATACCGGCACTGTAGCGGCAACCGGGACTACTCCGCACACTGCGACTACTGGTCTTTCCCATATGTACCAAGCAATTTCACGGGCACTATAGCGGGCAACCGGCACTGCTCAACCGGCACTGTAGAGGGACCACTACTGTACGTCTAAGTAGAAATTGAGGTTGATAAGACATCACTTCTCATTTTTTTGTTTTGCTATACCTGGGTTCCATAAGGGCTAACCCTTTTGGGACGCAGGCATAGCGACCTAAAAAGCGAGGAAAAGAGGCATTATCACCGGTCTTTTGAAGAGCGTGCAGGAGTACAAGTACCACCGTGCTGCGCACGTGCCGTACAGCTCGTTGTGTTGCTGTCCGGGCGCATCCCCTACCTCATCAGCCAGGGCTGGTTGGTGTGGTCGATGCTGTCATCGTCATTTTTTTTCAACTTTTTTTCCTTAGCACCCACTCGGAAACCGCAAAAAAAACAGTCAACTACGACCATTTCAAAAGACCCCGGACTCTTTGGGCCCACCACAGCAGACAGCACATCAATTTTCAAAGCTTTGGCGTGGTAAACGGGGCATTCGAAGTCCACTCAAAGAGCATGCCTCTAAAACCAAGTAATACCACATAACTTTGGGCCAATTTCATGGGCCCTATAGCGTTCTAGTGCTAACAGGGTTAACACACGTTAGACGGATAACGTACATGCCCAATATAACGCTAACATTAAGTTTCTGCGTTAGCTCGTAACATACAGTATACCCGGGGATGATACGATACCATCCCCCCAAAAAACGCTTGCCAAATATGGAAACCCAAAACAGGGGACAAAAAAGTTTTTTCCCTAAAGTAAAACGCCTCCGACATTATTGGAAACCCCTCCATCCCGGGGCATAAGCAACAAGCAACATATCCCTGGGGGGGGAAGATCCATGGCGGTCTCTTCGGAATTAGGCACATGGTAACATGATGTTACCCCGCGATGCCGCTTTTAGTGTAACACTACTAACACATGTTAGATCCCTAAGAGACGAAACCGGTAACATAGTAACATTATTTTAGAGTCATTTTAGCTCCAACCGGAACACAGTAACATACTGTTAGGGGTGCGCTTTTGTTTTTTTTGGGCAAAAAAGGTGGTTTTGGCCGTTCTTAGTTTGAAAAAATTCATCATCGACAAACCAATCAAAACATAGCGAAACGTCAACACACATCACCAAAAAAGGCCGAATAGTAATAGTTCGACGAGATTCATACTGCTGCTGCTGCTGTTCTGTCCGAGTTTCTTTCAAGGTAACTTAGTAACGAAACGTTAGTCAGATCTGTAATGCCAGTAACATGATAACATGATGTTAGAGGTCCCTCGGCATTTAACTAACATCCTAACATAGTGTTACTTTACGACCAGTCCAGACTGTAACTTAGCAAACGCACGTTTAAGTGTTACGTTATCCGACCCTAAGTATGAATAAGAGGGGATCGAATAACGTTCGAAGAACATCATGTTAGTGTTATCGAAAACACGAAAATCACAATTAACCTTATGTTAGGGTATTATGTCCAGAGCTTCCTATTAACTAACATTGTGTTAACAAGTTAGTGAATCGGGGGGGGAGTGATCTTGTGTATGTTGCGTTGACAACGATAACGTACGAGTCTGGACGAATTCTAACATTGTGTTACGATGTTTGTACACGCACCGATCACGGCGTAACACTATGTTACCGTACCAGAGCCGACGAGATCCAGAAGAAACATAGCGTTACTGCGTTATTACGTTCGTGGATATGTATTTAACACTGTGTTACTCCTCTATTAATAGTGATGACACTATGTTAGGACGTGACCAAGCCGCCGTGTTAGGCCCCATACCCCCATAACGTAGCTACTGCTGTAAGTGTTATCCTATTAATAGTGTTAAGCTATCCGAGGTGTGCATTTTTTCCAACCCAACAGAGGTTGGAAATCGCAAACACACCCTAATACTTCTAAGTTCGCAGAACGAATGAAGTGTGAGTTTTGTTCATAAGACGGCGGATTGACTATTGATAATCATGGTCTCTACCGACGGGAGGGCTTATTTGGGTCGAGAGGCAAGGTGGAGAGTAGTCACTCTCGCGTGCTCCGACGGTGACGTGCGTAGCTGCGCAAGTATAGCAAAGGCACAAGAGTGGATGGCACGACACTGCCGGCTGCCGATCGCTAGGCCTAGAGGCTAGGTCTACTGTTTTGGTAGTTTAGTAGAGGTGTGAGTCAGCAGGATTTCACGACTAAAAAACCAATCGGTAAATGCCATTAGCCAACTAATTGACTTTAGTCGGCAAGTCGGCTGGCGAAACCAGCTGATGGTCAGCCGACTTGCCGACTTAAGTCAGGAGAGCGAAGCGAGCCAAATCAGCCCCCCCGCCCCGGCCGAGGCCCCCCCCCAAAAAAAAGAAAAAACGCGCTCCGCATCAAAATAATCCTTCCTACGAGTATGGAAACCCAATAAGTCGGTTAGTCGGCACCTCCGGAAAACGACGACCAGTAACTATTAGTCCGACTAGTAACTACCGTAGTTGGTGATTAAGTCGTGCCGACTCACAGCTCTATAGTTTAGGCCTTTGACGAACGGTAGTCTAGAGATAATATACTACCGTAGTTTGGGTGTGGGAGGTCCTAGGGGGGTGACTGACGCCGTCCCAAAACTGCCGTCTCCTGACATATTTGCTTGTGACTGACCGCCCCTTACACTAAAACTGGTATATTATGGGTTAAGAAAAGTCTTGACGCTGTTTGACCCCTTGGGACTGACTGCCCCCTACACTAAAACTAGCAGCGGTTTGACCCCTTTTGACTGACCGCCCTCTACACTAAAACTAGTATAATATGGCCAAAAGAGGCCTTGACCCGCGGTTTGACCTTCTTGACTGACCTTCCCCTACACTAAAACTAGTATAATATGGCCCAAAGAGACCTTGACCCGCGGTTTGACCCCTTTTGACTGACCGCCCTTTACACTAAAGCTATTAATAGTATAATATGGCCATAGGAGGCCTTGACCCGCGGTTTGACCCCTTTTGACTGACCGCCCTCTGCACTAAAACTAGTATAATATGGCCTAAGGAAACCTCGACTCGCGATTTGACCTTCCTGACTGACCGTCCCCTACACTAAAACTAGTATAACATGGCCAAAAGAGACCTTGACCCGCGGTTTGACCGCTTTTGACTGACCGCCCTTTACACTAAAGCTATTAATAGTATAATATGGCCAAAGGAGACCTTGACCCGCGGTTTGACCCCTTGACCGACCGATTAACCCCTTGACCGACCGCTCTCTACACTAAAAATAGTATAGTATGGCCTAAGGAAACCTCGACTCGCGATGTGACCTTCCTGACTGGCCGTCCCGTACACTCGAAATAGTATGTTAAGGCTTACAGAGACCTTGACGCCCGATTAACCCCTTGACCGACCGCCCTCTACACTAAAAATAGTATAATATGGCCAAGGGAGACCTTGACCCGCGGTTTGACCTTGACTGACCACCCTCTACACTAAGAATAGTAAGAATCGTATAGTAAGGCCTAAAGAAACCTTGACCCGCGGTTTGACCTTCTTGACTGCCCGTCCCCTACACTAAGAATAGTATATTGAGGCCTAACGAGACCTTGACCCGCGGTTTGACCTTCTTGACTGCCCGTCCCCTACACTAGAAACAGTATAGTAAGGCTTAAAGAGACCTTGACGCCCGATTGACCCCTTCACTGACCGTCCCCTACACTAAGAATAGACTGGCCGTCCCCTGCATTGAAAATAGTACATCAAAGCTTTGTGCAATCTGCTTTTTGACGCATGTCCCGTATGTGCTCCAATCGGCCTCCGCCGTTCGCTTCGTCGCCCAGGGCCCACCAAATGAGCAACGACGAGCTCCGAGATGTGCTGCTGGACCTTGCGGCTGCCTTGTTGGACGAAGGGGTGGTGAGTTTCTCGAGCAAATCGGTCGTGGAGGAAAATATGTATTTCGTGATATGAAGGCGTTTTCATACCGGGGATAGGGGAGATAAGTAGTTACGGCAATATGAGCAACGACGAACTCCTAGAGATGCTGCTGGACCTTGCGGCTGCCTTGTTGGACGAAGGGGTGGTGAGTTTCTCGAACAAGCAACAAGCGAGAGAAACATGTTTTCTTGCCCCCAGTTTTGTTTCTGATCGGTTGATTTTGCAGGGGATGTTTTGATTGGTGGTGAGAGTTTCTCGAACAAGCAGCGCCAGCGAGTAATATTAGTTCGCGCCCCCAGTTTTCTCTGATTGGTCGAGCTTTTTAATGGGGTGTTTGGATTGGTGGAAGATCCGCGACTGCCTTGTTATACGAAGAGGTGGTGAGTTGCTCGAATAGTAACGCCCGCGAGAAAATATATCTATTTTACGGAGGACCATAGTAATCAGGACCTACGATACACACAAAAACCTATATATTCCCCTATTTTTACTAACTATAT
>JAYJMJ010000411.1:3461367-3475836 GCA_036873875.1 Laminaria ephemera | reverse complement strand
TTTGTTGCTTGCCTTAGTCATTTGACCATTGACCACGCATCCCTTTCGAGACGGAGCACCGTTCCTACTCCTAATAGGGACACCTCCAACATTTGGGCGCTCATTACGTTTTTTCCAGGCATATTACATAAAACTTTTTACTTATCTTATCCCCTACCTGTTTCGCCGTCTGTGGCCACCATCTATCGTCTAGGATGGCTATAGTTTTCTCTCTACTATCTAGTGTACCAAACTTCTCCATGTCACAATCGTCTATTGTCGCGGGGGGGTGTATTATCCCTCCCCCCTGTGGGGAAACGACCTACCTCTCCTACAGCGAACATTCCTCACGGTCCTGACTGGCTACGCTGTGCGCGGTACGGGCCTGTGCCGCTTATCCCTGCCGCGGTGGGTAGGCCCCTGTCCCAACCTGGGAACTCGGTGGCGACTGTCTTACCCCCCTGCTTTCCTAGACATTTTTGGCTGTCGTCGAGATACTTATGATCTACGTCAGTTTCCCCAACCATCCCGCGGGAAAAGATGCCAATGTCAACAATCCACAATCCTTTCTGAGTATATTTATGGCCTCCGACGGCCGTGCTGATGTGTCCCCTGTTCCCGTGTTATTCCTCCTTGTGTTTTGCCCCTCTCCAGCAGAACACGTACACGACCGCAATGTCCCAGAACCCCCGCGGCTATGATATTGATGCCGTACATGACGCATAGTCATATGTACAGCCCATACTTCGGTGTCTTCTACGTCGTCAGGCAAAACCAGCCGTTTCAACAAATAACACTGCGAAGTAGATAGCACAGCAGTGATTGTAGAATTGCAAGTGCGAGGGGGGGTTCGCATATGCACAGGGGGGTGAGAATATTCAGGAAGGGGGGGGGTTGATATATGGCAGGGGGGGTTCATATCGGCGAGGGGGATTCGAACATTTCCACAGGGAGCCGATAAATCGCAACGAACGTGTACGCACGGGTTCATACGAGTACTTTCGTACAACCGATGTATCATGTTAAAGTGTGTTTGTATATTTTGGTACATCATGCGTGGTACCTGGTATCATGTTATGTTTGCACATCGTAGGTGCTCATGAAGTGAGTCTCGTGCTCTAATGTTTTTTCAGGGGCCGCACACGGGGCCGACGATGAGGATGAGGATGCACAAGAGAAGCTTGTACGGGCCAACCGAATGAAGGTCGAGACCCGCGAGGTGAGCGAGTTTGTGTGTGTCCTGTTTTACTTGTCCTTTTCATCTGCTGCCGAGTTTTGAGCAGAAATGGCTTGGATTCAGGGGTGACTTGTGTGTTTTCAGTACGTTGTGGAAGTGTTGCCCTCTTGTTTTTATTGTGTTGGTTTGTGTTTCACCTCTTTTTCTGTGTGAGAGGGTGGAGCAGGTGCCGACACTGCTGTTACACAGCATGTCGCGGCTCCTATAGCACCACGAACTGAGGTTGCGTCTATGTTGCGAGGTTGCTTTAATACGCTCGATTTTTTTTGGTGTTGTACTTTGTTACTCGGAGAGAGGGGATGATGAGCGATTCACTTGGTCCGTGTTTTGGATCAGCCGGCGTAAGACCCGTGCTATGACGCAAGCAGTGTCTCAAACAGAGAAAGCCTGACCCTCCTCCAAGCTTTTGTTCGTTGAGGGTTGACTTGACGTGGATGGTGTCGTGCGGAAGAGACTGGGGATGCTCTGCTCAAATAAAAACAAAATCTATCCCTCAAAGCTTTTGTTTTCTTTGTGCTGGCTTGGTATGGATCGTTCGTACTTCGTTGACTTGATGTGGATGGACATGTGCCGTGAGGCTTGGATTATTCTGCTTAATCAGAGAAAGCCTATCCCTTGGTTGTTTTGATTTTTAGGGTTGAATGGTGTAGATGATGTCGACTGAACCTTCCGAACGCGTTCTTGCCTAGGTATGGTAGGAGTTGGTTGTTGCTGACGTTTTGGCAAGTTCCTCGTCCGACCGGTCTCCTACTATAGCACCCCTTCCTACACTAATATCAGTACCTCCTACACTAATTCCAGTATAACACCCCCAAAAGAGCAGTTAAAAAATACAATAATGAATGTGCCACACCCCAAAAGAGGCATGAACCCTTTCTTGACTACCTTGTCGTTTTGGGGACAAACTGTAATATTACGGGGGAACATAGTAATGAGGACCAACTATGGTTAATAAAAACAGTGGAATACCTGGTATATATTTACGGGGGAACATAGTAATCAGGACCAAATATGGTTAGTAAAAACGGTGGAATATATAGTTTTTTGTGTATATCGTGGGTCCTGATTACTACGGTCATTATAGTTGAAATTAGAGGGCGGTCATTTTTGCAGTAGTGAAATGGTTATATAGCGCCCAAACCGATCGGTCTCGTACATAACATCTTTGGCTGGGAGCGTTTACGGACAGCGGTTTTGGACGTCGAGAGTTTGCTTTTGGCATGACGCCGGGCCTCTTTTTCGCGAGTTGTGCAGTCTACACGCGCTCAAACGTTCGATTTTAAAGCATCCATCCACCAGAAACGTTCTCGGCGACATTTGTAGAAAAATAGACAATACGAGGACACATGGAATACGCCCGACATCGATATTTTAATGTGTAATTAAAAATAGTAGGCCCATTAGTGCAAAGATAAAAGACTCTAATGGTGGCGTGAAAGAAAAGCATCGAACACATGAAGAGGTGCGATAAAGCGACGAAACTCACCTCTTGGTCGGACTTGTTTTTGTGTTGTGTGTTTTTCGTTCAACGCCTCGATGATAAGAGTCTTGTGGTTGTTTGCACCGAAGAGCCCTACCTTTGTTCGAGTCCTTTTGATGTCGCCCAAAACGTTTCGAGTATCGGTGGTTTTTTATCACTTCTCGCGCAGATTTAAATCGGAATCGGAATCGGCAATGCTGGACGATGTGTGTACCGATGTTGAGCCAGTGTCACATCGGTTGGTAATGCCCTTAAAAGTACGCTCAATTTCGCAGCCAAGTGGCCAGAAACTCGCTGCGCTCGCCCGATATACCGGCGATATATCGGATATCGGCAAGTGATGACACACTTTGGGAGTTCCCAAGTGTTTTGTCCCGATAGCGTGGGTGCAGTTGTAAACGGCAAGTGGCCAGAAACTCGCTGCGCTCGCCCGATAAACCGGCGATATATCGGATATCGGCAAGTGATGACACACTTTGGGAGTTCGCAAGTGTTTTGTCCCGATAACGTGGGTGCAGTTGTAAAGTAAAGGGGTCAATGGATATACTGGCGATATATCGGAAATCGGCCGGTGATGACACTCTTTGGGAGTTCCCAAGTGTTTTGTCCCGATAACGTGGGTGCAGTTGTAAAGGGGTCAATGGATATACCGGGCGATATATCGGATATCGGCAAGTGATGACACACTTTGGGAGTTCCTAAGTGTTTTGTCCCGATAACGTGGGTGCAGTTAGTTGTGTTGCGGTGAAGTCTGAGCAATGTATTTATTGCGTGTGCTTTTTCGTCGTACTCGCGCTGCTTTCTTTTGTTTTCGCCCTTAACCCTTTTTTACCGCAACAAAAATGATCCCACACTAATTCCCGAATTATTTTATCCCATTGGATCATCTTTTTATGCGTTGCGATGAAGTCTGAGCGATGTATGTGCATGTTTTTTGTTCCCTTCGTACTCGCGCTGTTCCTGGTTTAGGTGCTACGATGCCTCGGCCAGCGGTTCCCTCACGATGTAGACGCTGCTGTGGCCAAGCTCAGCAAGTACATTGCCCGGGGCAAGGCGGAGGCCGCAGCTGCTGCTGCAGCCGCCCTGAACGAGGGGGGAGAAGACGCTGACAGTACCGCTGTGACCGCGCGACGCGAGGCCCGTCGGGAGGAGGCGTTATCGTCTCTCCTCGTGTCTACGTTTGCTGGAGCCGACCTGGCGGCGCGCCTTCCCTTGCAGCCGGAGGTGAGCTTTTTGTTTATTTTGCCTTGTCGTGGAGTCTCTGACGCAGACAGTCATTCCTAACTAACACAAAAATGTCAGGAATCGTGACAAAAACGTGTGATATTTTCACTAATCGTGACATTTGTCAGGAATCCTGATTTCGAATAGCTTCGAAAATTTCTATAAAAATTGTTGTCAGGATTCATATCAATAGAACGTGACTTTTTTTTTTGAAAACGTGATATTTCAGAATTTGACGATGTGAGGAATCTTGATTTATTTTTTGTCTAGAATCGTGATTTTTTGCCTTCTCTAGGAACGGTCCTTAGCATGGGGCGGCGATTTATGGGTAGTCTCCCGCAACACCGGATGCTACAAAATGTGTTTTGACGATCGACGCAACAGGCGGATATATTGACTTATCATAACAGTGATGCGCCAACAAAATGGATGGTACTATTACGGAGGACCATAGTAATGAGGACCCACGATGCACACAAAAACCTATATATCCCAATGTTTTTACTAACCATGTTTGGTCCTGATTACTATGGTCCCCCGTAATAGTTCTTACCGCCGACCCAAAAACGTCGCTACAGTGGTAATGCCACTTCAAGACCACTTCGGGACAAGGCCATTTGAGTGGTGTTATCGTGTGTTATCGTGGTTCGATAGACGTAGCGCTTTTTGGCAAAAATAGTTTGTGAATGACGGGGCGCACCTTCACCCAAAATCGTCGGAATGTCATATTCTTGTTTTGCAATATTAGAATTTTTTTGTATGCCTAGCCCATAGGTTTTTGTTCATCAGGCTGCCCTTCAGTTTTTACTTGGAAACGGCTTTTTTTCGGTGTTGGTATGGAGCTCCTCAAAGTGAGAAAAGGCCTCAGAAAAAAAAGTTGGGGCATGTCTACGGTAAAAGCATGTGTCTGTTTTTTTTTTGTTTCACTGCTGCAAAACGATCCCGTACTACTTACTCCCAAGTGGTTTGTTTACAGGGACAAGCCCACTCACCTGGTCTTATCCACGGGAAAGTCTTAAACCGGGCGGGCGGTCTTAAAAATGGGTATTCATACACTGTACTACAGTAGGCAGGCTCTCGCGCGTGTTTCATCGACTCACTTATCTGTGCCCTCTTAACTTTCTTATCGACTATCGATGCAACAGGCGGGCACGATGACCGACGGCGACGAGCCTCTTGAATCGTCAGACCCTTCGGGCTCTGCCGGTGTCCACGCTTCGCTGATGGTGGCGCTCGAGCACCCATCTGGAACTGTTCGGGCGCGAGCCGTTGAGCAGCTGTCGAAGGCGGTGTCAGAAGCGGCTGTTGCGGATGGCGGCAGCGACGGGTCGTTGGGAGGTGAGCGAACGCGTCATTTGTGCGCGCTTTAGTGTTGTTGATGTTGAAGATCGTATCGAAAGTTTGGATTTATCAATCTATCGTTGTTTTTTGTGTTGTGTGGTGGTTGTTCAGTAGGTGGCAGGAGAACAGCCGGCGATGCGTTTGTTGCAATTTAAGTACAGTGGTGCACCCATTTTAAGACCACCCGGTTTGAGACTTTTCGGGAGATGAGACCAGGTCAGGTAAATCGGCTTGTCACGAAAGAAAACTGCTTGGAATTAGTACTAGTATGGGATTATTTTTGCAGTTCGTAGTAGTAAGATAGGACCTGAAGAGAGTTAAGACCACCTAGTTTGGCTTGTGACGGGGTGGTCTTAAAGTGGGTACACCACTGAAATGTACCAGGGTTAAGGTCCAGTTTATTGCCTTGACCTATCGTTTTTGCTAGTTTCGTGCAGGTCCGCCCTTGTGCTTGGGCGATCACCCCCTGTGATGGGTTCTAACCACTCGCTTTCCCACCCACGTGCTGTACTATGATTGTCTCCTTAACAGTGGCGGCCCAGGCTAAAGACGATTTGACCGCGGCAGTGCTTCGTCGTCTGTACGACGAGGACCCCGAAGTCGTGCTCGCCGTTACCGGTAGCGACACCCTTCTCTACCGTGTCCTCCTTCGACACTCCTCCCCCGACGGCGATCACACCCCGGTAGTAGAAGAGGAACAAAAACATGGCGTTGATGGTGCTGGTGCTGGGTCTGTTTCGCCTAGGGCAGCCGCGGTTAGCACGGCTGCTGCGATCGCGGCTACACCCTGGTTGTCCGCCCTGTCTCAGGCGAGACCCCCACACCCGGTTGCAGAGTCCGGCCGCGTTTTGTGCGGCCTGCTTCGCGTAGCTAACGCCGCTGTTACCGCCATCTCCGCTACTACGGGAAGTTGTCTCCCAGAAGAATTGGAGAAAACTCGAGAGGCTGCGACGCGGCTACTGCTTGAGTGTCTCCCCGGGCCGCATGCGAATGCGCGGGTTAGGCTTCTGCGGAGAGCTTGTGCTGACTTCCGCGTGAGCGGGGGAGGGTCGAGTGAGGCTGATGACGCGGCTGATGCGGCCGCCGGGCGCGCCTGTAAGAAGGCTGTGCGAGGCGTGGCACGCGTCGCGGTAGAGATGGTTACCGGTCTAGGGGAATCTCCTGATGGAGGGTGTTGCCTTGGGGTGTTCGATGGGGTTGGGAAGGCGTTAAGGAGTGGGGTTGTTCCGAAGTCGAGTAAGAAGAGGAAAGGGAGTTCTAAGGGGAAGGAAGCGGATGGAATGGAGGTTGATGGGGCGAAGTCGAAGGGACTGAAGGAGATGGGGGAGGAGGTGTGCGACGCTTTGGCGGCTGGGTTTTCTGCGGGAGATAAGACCCAGCAGCTCCAGGTGAGGGTGTGAAAAATCGAGAGAAGTGGGACTCGTTGCACAGGCAGGTGTTTATCCGTCCGCGCGTTCTTTAACGTTTTTTATAGCTGCACCCATGTGTTTGGGGAGAAATCACTTGGAATTAGGGTGGAATAGTTTTTACGGTTGTAAAAGAGTTCAAAGGCATGATTATTTAGCTGGTTGGTGAATTAAGATGACAGATCAGCAGTGATGAGGTCGAGAATTTCGTCGATATTCATATTTGCTGTCTTGGTGTGATGTTTTGATCTCGCGTGCTATGCGGTGTTGTGCGCGCGGTTATGTCGGGCATGTTGGAAGCCACCTAATCTATGCGGGAAATGATGTTGTGTGAACTGTAAATAGATCAAAGTTAGAGGGTAAGAAGTTTAAGGCGTTGGTCGGTGGTTTTGCAGTGGAATGAAGCAGGTGGCGGTGAGATGGACGGCGGTGATGCTGTTTTTACCGGCACGCATGTGTCCTTGATGCTCCATGAAGGCAAATTTTTAACTGCAGTCTGAGCCGTCCATCTCGCCAAATCTATGCCGGAAATGATGTTTGTGTGAACTGTAAATAGATCAAAGTTAGAGGGTAAGAAGTTTGAGGGGTTGGTCGGTGGTTTTGTGGTGGAATGAAGCAGGTGGCGGTGAGATGGACGGCGATGATGCTATTTTTCACCGGCACGCATGTGTCCTTGATGCCCCATGAAGGCCATTTTTTAACTGCAGTCTGAGCCGTCCATCTCGCCAAGCTACTTTGATCACTCGTGTTTTTCACTGGGCGTGCTCGCCCTTTGTTCTTTGTGCTTTGTACCTCGTGACTTGGAAGGGGCTTGTCCATTTGAAAACAGTGTGCATGGTTTATGAAGGATTCCAAAGGGTTAACTTGGTGACTGCAACCATAGTTTTCCAACGAAGTACTTGGAAATCGATGTCTTTGTTGCTCCCTGAATAGGACCTGGGAGAGAGCTCCGATGCCGGTGCTCGGTGGCTCCTGCTGGAATGCATCTCGCGCGCCGTCGCGCTCTCCGCCGCAACCAACAACAGTTCGCCAGACGAAGATGACTCTGCGGCGCCAGCCCGGCTTGCCTCGCTGCTCGCACAAGTGGCAACGTTCGAGCTGCGCCTCCGACCCGGCGCCTTCGCGGAAACCCCTAGCTCTGGCGCTGGAACGACGGTAACTGCGGTAGCTGCGGCACCCGCTGATTTGCTGCGGTGTCTCCAGGTGTGCGCGGCTCATATGCCCCGTCCTGAACGGCCTTCATCCCTCTTTAGTGAGGACCACCTTACCGTTGCCTCCTCGGAGGAGGGGGGCGCTGGGATCGCGTTTCCGCTCTTACTCGGGGATGTTCTTGTCTCTGTACTGAAGGCGACGTCGGCGGGGGGGGGAGGGGAGGAGGCTCGTTCAAGTGCTGTCGGCGCGGTGGTTTTCCATGGGTACGGAAGGCGTCCTTTGTCTGCCCTTGCTGCTGTTGCCATCGCCGGCGTTTCGGCTCCGCGAGGTGCTGGTAGTGGGGAGGAGAATGATGATGAGGAGAGGCTTGTTAGTGCCATGAGGGCGCTTTGTGTTGCCGCAACGTTCGTGAAGGCCAAGGCGGCGGAAGGTGGTGGAGGGGTGGAAGGTGGTGATGAGCAGCTGCGAGCGGCTGAGAGGGACTTGGTGGTTGTGTTCCCAGCGGCAATGCTGGCGGTCACCTCGGAAGACAAGGTGGGAGAGCAGGAAGGTTTTTTACCGCGTTGGGGCATATTGGGAATGCTCGCTCGGTTTTAAGTTATGGTATGCGTTTGTGTAAACCCTTGAGACTGCAGGGGTTTTTGTTTGTTTACATACTTTCGCTATACCTGTTTTTTTATCGCCGTTGTGCTTACGATAGGATGTATGAATTGAGGTTTTGATGAGGGGGAAGGAAAAAAGGTTGGTTCGGATTGATGGATAAGCTTCAACAGCAAACGTTTCAATACTGCTGTAACACGTCGTAACACTGGTGCTGGCCACCTGCTTTGCCCTCCATCGAGTGTTCGTATTTTTTATATATATATATATGTTTTGTTGACCCTGGGATGATAACCGTCGCCGCGCTGGGGTAGGGGCTTCAGGGCCTTATTCTCCGGCATGTACGTGCGGCTGATTAGCGGTACTGAAACCCAGGAACATTGAAGTTTCGCCTCGGGCGGCCTGCAAAGCCGCCCTTGGTGAGGCGGTTGCATTTTTGTGGCCTGGTCATTTTATGTCGGGTCGCTGTTGGGGTGATCGCAAATGGCCCCTGATGGCTTCTCGGGCGACCAGGTCCGCCGCCGCCACATTGTAATTTAAGTCGAACATGGGTTTGGTTTTGTGGATAAGTTGGCGTTTTTTGTTGTCTCGTGTTGAGTGTTACGTTCATGGTGGATTGTTACTTGTTGGGGCTATTAATCGGTCTATCGCGGGAGGGGAGGTTGTAGGCTTGAGGTAATCGACTTCGTATAATTGCCTACTGTAGTAGGGGTGAGGGATTGCAGTGTCCCGTATTTACTTCAAACACACACTGGAACCGGAAGCCTATACCTACCGTTTTTTATTTCAACTGGCTTAATCATGCCAGGTACCAGATAAACTGTGTAAAAACGCCAAGAACGTTTTGGATGGTTTCGTTTTGTATGCTGCGTGCGTCCTAAACGCGTGCTTTATTCAGCGCTCACTCCTACCTCTCCGTTCGCAACAGGGTTTCCGAGAAGCAGGACTCCTGTTCATCTCCACCGTCGCAGCTCACGGAGACGCCCCCTGCGCTGCCTCTAAGGGTGGCAAGAAGGATAAGAAGCAAACTCGCGCTAGCAATAAGGGTGACAGCTCCGCTTCACAGGCGGAGGATTCGGAATTTTTCCCCCTGTTGGGGTTGGAGGGGGGGGAGGCGACGAAGCCGTCCCCGCTTTGCCCTCCTACGCTGGAGAGCGTGGTGGAGCTGGCTAGGGCTTTGGAGGAGAGGAATGGCGAGTCTGGTCTGGGTGGGGGGGAGCTGCCCCGTCACCTGACCGCGCTTTTGGTGAGGGTTTGTTTTTTTGTGGTTGGGCTGATGATGACCATGATGTTGAGCTTTGACGTTTGACCTTGAGGACGTTTTCTTGATGACTTGACTTGAAACTGTGAGACGTGGCTCGAGACTGTAGATACTTGACTTGAGGCTGTTGAGACTTGGATACTTTTTCAGACTTGACTTTTGATAAATTACTCGATTAACTGGACTTAACATCGGTGGTTGTTTGTTGCCTTTCTTTCTCACCTTGCTGCTCGCGTGCCGTACCTCTGCGTGTACATCCATTTCTATTTGCTAGCAGGGAGGGGGAGACGACACGGCCGACGGCGGCTCGTCGTCGCTGTCGTCGTCGTCGAAGCTGTCGCTGCCGCGCTACCTCGTAGCGTGGGCGGCGAGGCTTGGTTGGAGAAATCCCTCGGCCTCCGCCAGGCTCCTGGAGTGCCTGGCCTGGGCGAAGGCTCCCCTCATGTGAGTTTGATTTAGTGACGTCCGGCGTGATGAATGATGAGCTGAACATTTTTTAATTTTGGGGTTGGAGGATAAGTGTGGTAAGTTGAGTGTTTTTAGGAAGGGGTGCTGCTTAGCTTCTCCGGGACTTAGTTGTAGCTGTCAGCGAGTTTTGTTTTTGCGTCTAGTTATTTATTTTGTTAGGGCTAGATGTTGAGTTTTGGCGTTCTGTCTTTTTTCTGCGCTCCTCTTTGCTTCTCGGTGTGGCAGCTTACCAACCCACAACTGAATCTTCGGTATGGCCTACCCGACGAGTTCGGTACAGGTTTATCGAAATCCCTTGTTAGTACTCATAGAAGATATCACACACTTCAGTGAATCCCTTTTTATGTTTGCTTATTTTTTCTGCGCTCCTCTTTGCCTCTCAGTTTGGAAGCTTACCCACCCACAACTGAGTCTTCCATATGGCAGCGCTAGATTACCGTCTGACAGCGGGGGGCTTCTGGGCATTCCTGGTCTGGCTTAATATTCCACGACGATCCGGACAATCAGAGCCCGCGCAGTTTTTTCTAGTTTAGGCTTTCTTTACCGCCAGATGTTTTGCCTTTTGGAGGGGTAGGGTAAGGTTTAATAGAGTAAAGCTTCTGTCTGTACCTGGTATGTGTTTCATCATCCCGTTTACAGTATGTTCTATACTTGTGTCGTACTGTATTTGGCTTTTTTTCGCTTCTGGTCCAGGGTGTATGGGGTTTTGGTCGATTGTGATCATGTCCTACGTGTAATTCTCTGAGTTCAATGTTCCAAACTATCCCTGGTGGTGGCTGTGATCGCATCTAATCAGATGGATGTTCATTTCTTCTAGGGTTGGTTTGGAACACAGCTTGGTTTTGTTCCTGAACTTGGCACGAGAATGGAAAGTTCGTATTGCTTTTGACGCATCTCGCCCCTCACCCTCCTACACGCCTCTTATCACTTTCTCAGGGAGTGCTGCTTGCCGCTGTTGCGCCACTGCCTCGACTCGGAAGACATCCGGGACAACGCCGACAGCGCTCGCCTCCTAAAGCTGCTCCTCAGCGTCACCCTCACTTCCCCCTCGTCGCCACCCGGCGACGACACATCCACAGCGGCAACCGAGGTACGCTCCCCGAAGAGCCCTGGCAAAGCTCGGGGTAAGGGCAACTATAAGGGTGCCCCCGCTAAGACGACGACGCCAATGTCTACAACGCCTACGCTGATTTTCCAGTGCGAGGCTGCTGAAGTTCTCCTGCACCGCTCCTTGATGACCTCCGGTCAGATCAGATCCTTCGCTCTGCAAGCTTTGGGCTCCTTTGGCTTTTCTTACTCTGCCTTTTCTGGCGTTATGGGAGTAGCGTCCGATGGCGTTACAGGAGGGGTGGGGGGTGAGAAGGAGGAGAGCACCCGCCAGCGTCGGGGACTGCTGAGCACTTTGGTGGATGTTGGGTTGCACGGTGCGGATGGTGGCTTGATTGCTGCCGCCGCGAGCGCTGTGGGTGTGATGCCTGGGGACATGGCTGTCTTTGTTGGGGAGCTGGTGCCTTCGGAGGAGAAGGGCAGGCATGCGAAGGTGAGAGATTGGCTATCGTATTGCCCGACTGGTGGTGTGGTGGTGATGTGGTTGCTGCGTTGTATTGAGCAGACTGGTGGTGTTGTGTGGGGGGTGGCTAGGGGTGGAGAGAGATAGGTGTTGATGATGTTGAGTTTGTTTTTTTTTTGGTTGTACTTTGTTGGTATGGTGAACTTGTTTGGTGAGCTGGTGCCAGTCGGGGGGTGAGAGTGAGAGATTGGCTACTGGTCGACTGACTGGTGTTGTCGTGTGCGGGATTTGCTACGGGTGGGTTACAGATGTGTGATATTTTAGAGTTTTTTTTTGTTTCATGTATACTTGCATTGGTAGTTGGTCGTGTAGTTTATTGTTTGCTGCAATGTAGGTTTGGTTGTTTTTTTGCATGTATTCTAGATAATGTATATATTTGCGCCGTTGCGTTGGTGGTGGGTTGTTGGTTGTTTATTTATTGGTACGTTTTTTTTTTAATGGGTGTGTTTAATTTAAGTCTTCGTCGGTTGCGGGTGTTGATACATTCGAGTCTTTTTTTTTCTGCGCTCCTCTTTGCCTCTCGGTGTGGAAGCTTACCAACCCACAACTGAGTCTTCCTTATGGCAGCGCTAGATTACCGTCTGACAGCGGGGGGCTTCTGGGCATTCCTGGTCTGGCTTAATATCCCACGACGATCCGGACAATCAGAGCCCGCGCATTTTTTCAAGTCTTGACACTTTCGTGTCTGTTCCTTGAAATTTGACCAATCGGGATGAAAATGTAAGGACCGTTTGGGACCCATAATAATATCCCAACAGTCTGTATATTTACGCCCAGAATGGTCATGGTACAATAGCAGTAATGTGTATTATATCGCATTTTACGTACTTCTTTGTCTGGCTTAGACTCGTAGTTCGGCTGCTGCTTCCATTCGCATTTTTGAAAACATCGATTGCATTTCTGGTTCTCATCAACTCTCTTGCGACCTTGATCGGAGGTTTATTGCCCATTTGCACCGAATTAAAACATGATTTGTGAATTATTTGTCGCGCACATTCACCCCGGGTTTTTTGGCCCGTGATGGTGGGTTAAGGAGGACCTATGTTGCTTGCACAGTGATCATGAATAGCTAGCTTTTTCGTCACATTTTAAAGCAAATCGAGTCCAACTTTGTGGCTTGCTGGCGAACGAATGTCGATCCCCTTTTTTGTTTTGATTTACTTGTATCGCCAGGAAGTTGTCCTGCTGCTTCGATCACTCGCGGCTTGCTAGAATGATCCTAACGACCCCCTTTTTTACGCGGATTTGTTTTCATCGGAAGGAAGTTCTGCTGTTGCTTCGGACATTCTCGTCTTGCGAGAATGCTCCCAACTCCCTTACCCAGACCACAACGTGAGGGCTCATAATTGAATTTCGGTCCCCTTTTTGTTTTTCATTCGTTTTGGTCGGCAGGAACTTTTGCTGCTGCTTCGGACACTCGCGGCTTGCGAGAATGCTCCTAAGTCCTCGGGAAACGGGCCGTCGTGGTCGACCCTTCAGGGGCTGGGGTACTCGGTGTTTGAGACATTGCAGTCCTTGCTCTCTGTGCCGTCATTCGTCGCCGTTACGCAGGAACTCTTAGGGCACCAGGTGCGTGAAATACCGAATGAACCCTTCTTCAACTGTGATGCACTGCAAAAATTAGCCAACTATAATTTCAAGTCGTTTGTGTCAAAAATAGATACTAATGCGCCGCGATATGGGTTTTGTAGAGAAGTTGGGTGCTGCTGTGAAATAGGAAGATCCCGGCGATTTTTACGGGCCAGCGGTCATGTCGTACTTAGTGTATTCGTGGCAGCATAGACTACATTTGTACGTTTAAGTTTTGTTTGTGGTCGTCTTTCGGCGAAAACGCAGGAACAAAACTTACCATGGCGGGGTATTTATCCCACCCGCCGGGGTTTGTCCAATCCTGCTATATCGAAAACATCTTCGGGTCAACTTTCCCGCCCGCATTACCATGTTCGCGGTGCGGATATACAAACCCGATACATTTCTTTAGTGTACCCTTTTGTTATTTGATTTGATATAGCGGTCTAAAGCCTAAGGTACTAGGGCTTGAAACGCGACAAGTACGATCTTAATCAGTGTTCTATTTACACGTATATAGGAAGAGCGTGCGACAGCATCACCATCCGCCCCCAACCTGCGATGTTTTGTTGCACCGACACGTGCCGGAACCGCAACGGGTTTGCACGGGCACTAGAGTGTGTACCGACACACACCTCGTCCTTACAATTGTCGCGTCCTACGCTTTCCCTCCCTCCTCACCTCCCTCCACCCCATCCCCCCGCCTCCCCCCCTTTCCCAAACCTCCCACCCGAAACCTAGGCGGATAGACGGCAGAGGCTTGTGTTGTCCCCCTTCCCCCTCCACCTCCCTCCCCACCTTTTCTGATTCAAACCCAACCAAACGCCTCTCATCCTCTCTAATTTCAAGTAGATTGCACCCCAACCGTGGGTGCAGTTTTATGAAGGGGCTAACACCTTTAGACTTTTCACTCGCGTTTTAAGGACAAACTACTATTTACGGAGGACCATAGTAATGAGGACCTACGATACACACAAAAAACTACATATTCCCCTATTTTTACTAACTATATTTGGTCCTAATTACTATGTACCCCCGTAATAGTAGTATTTGGTATTTGGTGGTAGGGGCCGAATTTGATTTCGGTCTTCTACTGCCAGTGATGCACATTATTAGACATTTCCAACCATTTTGCCCCATGGCACGTCGCGGCACGTTTTCGGCCTTTATTTCGTATGGGTT
>JAYJMJ010000411.1:3315275-3330864 GCA_036873875.1 Laminaria ephemera | reverse complement strand
CCCCCCTCCCCACTACGGTACGCGCCTTCATTTTTATCGCGAGAAGAGTTCAGCACTTTCTTCCCTCGTCGACTCGCATCGAATTGTGCTTACCCACGCTATAAAATCGCTCTCGGCAGGTGGTGGCTCAGAAAAAGAAATCTCGATACCGAGATTCGAACCCTTGACTCCAACCTTATTAATAGTAGTCTTCGAGCTTAACCACTTTGACCACGGGGGCGACCGGCATATAGTGGTTGTCCCTCATCAGTGTGGTGCCTTGCCAAATGACGAAACCCGTACTGAAGTGGGACCCCGCACTATCATTTGCACTATCGTGGGATATTGGAGGGGATATTGGAGTAGTCTCTAGGACGAGCCTTGACAGGCGTTTTTCACCGCACTAAACTGGCCCTCCGCACTAAAGGGTATCGCACTAACGCGGGGCATCCTTCCTAACATGAAATACAGCAGTAGAAGACATCCAATAAGGAACAGGAACGCCGCCTCGGGCTGGGTTTCTTATTACGAGCGAATGGGAGTTTCTAATTTTGACGGCGCCAAAACCCCCCCGAAAGGTTGCGTTCTATACTACTAGTAGTTGGTATTCGGCGCGACCTCAATACTTGCAGTAGTCCAATCTGCGATGCTGGGTGAATACGGAAAACACAGGGGGAGACCAGAAAGAAAAAGAACAGCAGATACCCGGTGTATCTGGTGGTAGATTCGAATTGCACAAACCATCACAAACGAACATCTACGTACGTACCTGGTACGCTGTTTGATGTTTGCGTTCTGTTTACGGAGAAAAAAAAAGTCGGTACTCGTACGGTACTCGTAGCAGCAGAAGCAGAAGCAGAAACAGTAGCAGCGGTAGTCTCAGCAGCAGCAGGACACGCGAGATCAGGGCCGGGTGGGCGTCGTTGTGCGTCCGTCTCGTCGATCAACCCCCTGAAATTAGCTACAGCAGTAGTAGTTCTCGTTTTTTTGGGCATAATTGGCTCGCTCGGTATAACTGAAATAAAAAAAGCAACTACAGTCAGTAATGCCCGTTATGATTTTTTAATTTGAAACCCATACTCGTACGTAGCCCAGCAATGCATGTGAAAACACACGTTGCCGCACCTGCCTCGACGAACTCTCAACGACTTACAGCAAAACCAGCACGAGAAGGGTTGGCTATTATTTGTGCGTGCACAGGACCCGTCGGGACTGGCCTTGGTGCCGTGGGCGTTGAGAGCCGTGGACAAAAGCTTACGAAAACAAGATGGACTACAAACAAACAACCAAACAATCTTTGTCTACAGAGTAATTATGAAAACAGCACACTAGGAGCCTTGTGTCCGATCCTCTATGAGACTTTTTTTTCCTTGGAAAAACAAGAAAAAAAAAGGCTCGCGCTTCGCGCTCGCTCGCCCCATTGTGATACCATACACGCATTATGATACCATACAGTAGCATGCTAACTGTCGACTGCTACTGCTGCCGTGTTCGACCCGTTCGTCTTTAAGGAATGTGTTCGATGTCCCAGTACGCTATCATACGGTAGACCATACAACTGCGGGCATCTCCTTTGTTGGGCAATGGGCAGTGGGCGTTGGGGAAGACGCCGTCGATGAAATCACGAGGTCTTAGTACTTTTATACTACGTGGCGTCTTTAGTCTAGGGCCGATTTTTCCGCTTTAATTTTTCCTGATTTCTAACAAATGCAAAAAAAATGGATTTACGGAAATTTAACAGCATGCAAAAAATACGGAAACCTCAAATTTCCAAATTTCCAACCATTCTGGGATTTATTTGGAAAAAAAAAAAATGAAGTGAAAATTTTCGACAAAACTTGCTTGGATAAGAACGGCCCTTCCGAACTACACCCACTTTTTTGGGGACAAACAACTTGGAAATTGTGTGGAACCATTTTTGCGGTTCTAAAGGGGTTAATTTGCGTTCCATGGACTGCACGTGGACAAGCGACAAATAAATGGCACGTGGAGTATCTTGTACACAGGCGTTGACATGTTGACATACATGTTGACATACTTTTGCTCGCTCCTCGCTCTTGATGAGTTCCGTCGTACTGGTGTAATTACATCTTATATCAAGAGCCCACGCAGCGTTGGGTGCGTGGGCTGTGACGCGTACAACAGTAGTGTATAAACTCGTACACATACATCAGTCAATGTGTTTTATGTGTCGTCTTCACATAAAACGTGTATTGCTACCCAGCGACACCCAGCAAACCCAGTGCCCTTACTGTTTCATCCTAGAGAGATACCATGGTATGTACAAGTCATGAGGTCAGAAAACCAGTGTACAACAGAACTTATCGCCACCAAATTGTAGGCATCAGGATTATATAAAGTCGTACCCACAGGGGTCAGTCACGCCTACGTACACGATATACGAAGTAAGATGCACCCTGACACTCTAGGTTCTAACATGTTACTTGTTGCTGGTCATCCACGTAGTACGTAGCTGCCGTCACTGGGTGGTTTGCTGACTCGTACGTTTGTACGTACCGCCGACGTAGATCGTAGATCATGTGGGTGGTTTCGAGCTTCGAGCGTCCTGAGTCCAATACCTCGGTATTGTGATCGCATGCCGAGTTGGCACTTATACCACAGCCTCAGGGATTCATTCGTTCACGTTTAGGGGAGTTTAATCTTTGGCTCTCCTCGGGGAAAACAAATCAGCTAGAATTATTGTGAAGCCACTTCTTTGAAGCGAAACTCCTTGACGATTTCTGAATCCAAGTCCGAACCCCTTTATAGTCTAACGATGCACCTACTGCCTACCACCAGGCACCAGGTACCGGTATGATATTGGGTCTATACGATACGGTTTGGGGACAAACTACTTGGAAGTTTGGGGTAATTTTTGCAGTTGTCTCATACCGGTACCAGGTACCAGGTATCCGTGTACTCGTCAGTAGTTCTCCTCACCTCGTGGGTATGTTCATGTAACCATTGCGTCGTCGTGGTACTCGTGGTGCTGTTTGGTTGTGTGAACGACTGGCAGGTGCGGCAGAGGGGAGTCGTCAGGAAGCCGGCGCACGTCCACAACTACGTCCACAACGCCCAGATGGTGGTGGATGCCTTGGCTGGACCGATCCTCAACATGGACTTATCCCATATCACTGGAGAAGCCATCGTTCGGGGCGATACAGTGGCCATCCGGTCAGTTGCGCTTTAGTTGCGCTTTTTCACAGTAGATACGAAAGCTCATATTATATGTAAGATAGTTAGTTTAGCTGTCGCTAGAACCTCGCGCAGCAGGGTATTTGCCGCCGTCGCCATTTTGTGTGCGTCGGTGGTCAGCGGACGCTTCAGGAATGAATGCCGGAAGGGATCCCTATTTTTGGCACGGTCAGTGTTACATTACAAACTCTACAAAAGTATCGTGATGTAAGATGCGGCATGATGAACTCGTTATGGTTTGTAGTCGTATATGGTATATACGTGCAGCAGGCGATCCTGTGTCCTGAGGGTGTGTGTGAGCGGCTGGCCGAGCGGTTATTATGCGCTCTTGTGTCATGTGCTAGCTAATTATAATATCGCTTGACTGAAGGGTGGTTGCGGCGCGGTGGTGGAGTGGCTGAATTATTTCGTTGCCTGGTGTGTGGGACTACAACAGTTTCACATGCTGGAGTACACTGTATTGTGTTCCAACTCGCACTTATGTTGGTCGCATGGACCGCCTGCAATTGTGCCCTGCGGATCCTACCGGAATACTTTCAGGGCGCTCAGAAGGTTGTCCGGGATAAGGCACCCAATCCCCGAAAGATAGTCCCTGTGATTGGCGTTAACTTTACATTGGGTTTAGACCAATAGAGCAGAAAGGGGGCACAAATCGAGTGAAATCGCCCAGTAACACGTTCGCATCGACTGTATGAAGAAAAACCTATGGCAACGCGCGTAGCCTAATCGTGTGGTCGTTTTATGCTTCGGATGTTGCGGCTCCTTGTTGAGGGTTTGTAGTACTATATCAAGCCGCATACCCCTCTTGCGTGAGGCTTGGGAAAAAATGTCCTTCGATAAGGTGGTGCGTGTTTAATTTGTGTTTATTTTTTTGTCATCCTCAACAACAGCGACTTCTTGTATAGCGCGCAAGATTCCAGAGGTGTGTATGTTCTTGCCTTACCTGTTTTAGAACTGCACCCACGTTTTTGGGAACAAACTACTTGGAATTAGACTGGGATACATTTTGCAGTAGTAAAGTGAAGGCCTAGAGCCGTAAACGTGGCAGATTTGTGTGACACTCCGATCCTTCATTGTTACTCACTACATTTGTGCTAAATAAACTGTCGTATTTGTTGTTTCAGGAACCTTGTGGATATCTTCATGGGAATCAGCGAGGTGGTCATCAAGCGCCAAGGTGTGTCTTGGTCGAATTAATCTGATGTCGAAGTCGTGTTGCGCATCATCCCGCACGGCACCTATCATACCAGTGTGACTGCGGCACGATCATGTCGCCTACTCACGATAGATAGCAGTGCGGTGCCATGCCGCCTATGTATTGATATGGCGGTGTGGTGTCAGAGCATGCAACCGCCGCAGTGAGCAATGTGATTGATCGACAAGAACATGTGATTGGTCGGCACGAAAGAACAAGAACTCAGTGATATCAGGGTGATACCTACAGCTGTGATACCCAATTGTTTACAGGCATCCCGCGGGGCGAAGTGACAATAGTTGTAGTAGTTGGTCATTTGTAAGACAATCATCACAGTCAGCAACATCTGAAGCATCCACCCCAGGGTGCGCGACAACAAGAGAAAATGACACCACATTCCTAAAAAGTTCACACTGAAAATCAACAGAGTGATGAGATTTCTGTAAGAATTAAGAAAATCGTAAGACCTTTTTACTTTATTTAATGTTTTGACTTGGCCTTAGTTTAGCAAAGAAAAAGCTCCACCCCTGTGTCTAGGTCTCGCCAACAGGGGTGTGGTTTCAGAGGTATTTTTGTTTCGGGAACCCCTGATCCACACACACACCCCTTGCTTGTCGGATCCGTTCGCTCGTTGTCGTGTGTCGTGTGCCGTGTGCTTGACGTCTGTCGTCTTGGAATCCTGGCCGTTGATCTCCAGCTCGACCTGATGGTGGGCCCGCTACGAACGAGTTTTGGACCGGTTCTCGCAGGAGGCTCACCCGGCAAGGTCAGCCCCAACCCCAGCTGCAGCACAGCCAACGCCAGCTCTATGCTCCGACCTCGAAGCCACCGGCCGCCACCAGCCGCTCGAGCCGTCTAGGCCAGGTGACCTACAGCTAGCGTTGTGCTTCTTCTTGAGTAGCGTGCTTGGAAGTACATAGGGGCGGGGGAACCGTCCTACGGAAGAGCCAGTAGGGCCTGGAAGGACAACAACCCTTTTGCTACTGCAAAAATATCCCCACACTATTTCCGGGGGTTTGTCCCCAAAAAACATTGGTGTAGTTCTAAAGTGGTTAACGGCATGATCCCTCCCAGCTTGGCATCACGATAACTGTTATGAACGGCACCTGCCACAGCTGCTTGTATGCTATTTTAGACGTTTTGAGGGCGCTGTATTATTTTCCTTAAAACTGCCTTCAAAAGTGATATAGTTCGCATATGTTTTTAGGAAGAAAAGGGCCCCGTCCCACAACGGCGGCGAGAAATACGTGAGGCACTTCGCCTCCCTACCCGATGAAGGACAAACACGCCTTCATAGAGCTTGAAATGCCCGACAAAAACGCCTCCATAAAGCTTGAAACGTCCCGGTTTGCCGACATGTGGGGGGGTCTAACAAATCTTCCCGCCTTTGCTGCCCTGCCCGCTGCCGTATCTTGTTCGATTGATTGTTACCCGCCCGGTCCAAGCAGTCCGCCACTCGCTTGTCGGCTAGGGGTAGGGAGCCGGGACCGGGCATGCGTCGAGCTCGCCGTAGAGAGTTCCAAGTGTCCACCGAGATGCAACTAGCGGAGGCGCAGGAGGGGATGGGCGAAGCGCAGCAGCGTGGCGAAGGTGACTTGGGCGAGAGCATAGGCAGGAGCGAGCTGAGCCCTTTCCAGAGAGAGATGGAGTCGCAATTGAGTCCCCCAGGCGAAGGTCTGACCGCACGGGATATTCTGGAAGCGCACCGGATATACGAGGAGGAAAGCAGGGGGTTTCAGGACGTCGAGGAGACAAGGGCGGGGCCGCTCAGGGACGGGGAGCTCGGAATGGACCAGCATGCCAATAGACAAGTCAGTATTGTTTCTGTTTTTTTTTTCTTTCCTGGGAGGCGTTCTTGGACTCTAGAGTTATTGAAGCCTGGACTGTGACCACGGACTAGATTTTGGCGATGATGAGTTCATTTGAGGACAAAAACAACAATAATCGGCGTCGTATCTGTGTTTGTTGGTGGCCACGCTTTTGAGGGCGATCCTTACTTTGGGTGGACAGCTGGAGAGTGTCGCAGTCCTTGGTCCACAAACGCTGAGCGTTTGAGGATAAGTTTCTTGTACGCTTCCAAACGACGTGCTGCACCGCGAATAGTTTCGGGCGTAAATTTGTCATTTTCATCGCCAAGTGGCATCTTTGCGGTACGTTTGGTATGCTCAATTCAAGTTCATTGTCTCAAATGATGCGTAGAACCCAATGGTAACCATGCGCTGCTGGAGTTGCGTTTCTATCCCACGCGCTGTGTGCGCTTCTCGCGCAGCAATTGTTCAGTTGCTTCGGGGCGCCCATTGCGATCTTACACTGTCATACGCAACGTTTTCCCCGCAAAAAAAAAAATGGTTTGCAGGAGGAGGAGCGGGAAATGAAATACCGGCGGTACTACCAACGTGTGTTGAAAGACCGCCTCACCGCGCTGAGGAAGGTACGTCATGCCGCCTCGTGTCAAGCTGGTGGTGCGTCCGAAAACGCGTGTGGTATATGTATCGGGATAGAGTGGAGCACGGACTTTTGAAGCCTTTCCTGCAAATGTGTCGGTTGACGGCGCTCTTGCCCCTTCACGGAAAGCCGTCAACGAATTCCCACTCTAAATATAGTATAATATGTCAAAAGAGTCCTTGACGGGACAAAAATAGACCGTCAACCGGCATTTTTGCTTTCCTGTGACCCCTTTTCCTAAGCGATGAACGGAACGGTTCCTCACGTAAAAAAATGCGATACGTATGCAGGGCTTGTAGGAGGTTGCTGTGTAGTGTGCGGTTTCTCTTGGTTCGACGCCGTGGGGTCGTTTTTTAGCGCCCGCAAAAAAACTAGAAGATGTTGTCGGCATTTCATTGAGGCATCTCACGAAAACTTCGATTGTCGTGTTTTCTCTTAAGCGACTACCCGAAGAATACTTCGTTTATCGTGCTTTTCCTCAAGCGACAACCTGCGCTTATTTTTGTTTAAGAGTGCAAAACTATACGATGCTGGTGACGGGCCTGCCGTATAACCTATGTGCACGTTTTTTGTTGCTTTTCTATCACAGAGGGAGCTCGCGGACGCAAGGAAGCAACGTTTCGCTCACAAAAACGCTCGGCACGTCGCCAGGGTCCGCCAGGTATGTACATGACCTTTTTTTTTTTCAAGTTCCTAGCTTTTGCTGCCGTTTGATGCACACGGAAAGCGAGTCGACTCCTCCCTGTGCTAAAATGTATAGCGATTGCGGGAGGGGTACCCTATTTACGACTGTGACACGATTTATCGCTTAATGTCCGCTTCGCGATACGTGCTGCCTTGTAAGTCGAGCGACTAGGGAATCTTAACCCTTTACTGAAAACATTCAATACTTCCCAGTGGTTTGTCGCAAAAAACGAGGGTGCAAGTCTAAAAGGCATGGCCTTGTCCTTCGAGAGACGGAGTTGGTCATTATCTCTGCCGTGTCGTACGCCTGCGGTGTACCTGGTACGTTTTTTTTTCTCTCCCGGAGATGAAGAAAGGCCGCATGGAGTAGCGACTGCGGCTCTTGATCTTCGAGAGGCTGTCGGCCATTTTCTCTGCCACGTTGTAAGCCTGTTGTGCACGTTTGCGTGCACGTGCTGTGTGAATATATTCTTTCTCTCGGAGTTCAAGAAAGACCGCATGGAGGAGCAACTGCGGCTGTTCTTCGAGAGACGGGGTTGGCCATTACCTGTGCGATGTCGTAAGCCTGCTATGTACGGCTTTTGTTCTCTCCCGCAGACCAAGAAAGACCGCATGGAAAAGCCTCTGCAATGTCATAAGCCTGCTATTACGGTTTTTGTTCTCTCTCGCAGATCAAGAAAGACCGCATGGAGGAGCAACTGCGGCTGGCTCGGTTGTCGCAGCGCTTGCGCTTCCGGGACGAAGGCCGCGGGCGTCTGAGCCACCTCTACAAGAAAATACTCACGGCGTTACACCGCCAGCGCAAGGTGGGTATTATACCTCACTTGTGAATGATCTGAGCCTGCCTAGCGAACTTCAGGAGACCTGCCACATTTTTCGTCAACCCTTTTAGAACTGAAAAAACTATCCTGCGCTACGTACTTTCAAGTAGTTTGTCCTCAACAACGTGCTTGCGGTCCTAAAGGGTTTAACCCCCTCCCTTCCCACTGCACGTTTATCTCGACCTTGACTATAGTTTCGTTTATCTCGACCTTAACTATAGTGTCAAGAATTCATTGTTTTGTTCCCAAAACGTGGATAAACGTGGTAAAAGGGTTCATCCTTTGGCTAGTGTCGTCCGGTTTAATTCCAAGCGGGTTGTCGCTGGAACGTGGGTGCAGTTCAAAAAGGGTTAGATGGGAGGTGAAAATTATGAACATACTTTGGGAAAATAACATCGAGGCGTGTAGAGGAGTCCAACGTTTTTGGCCAGACACCGGCTACTAGGACTCTGCCTACAGTCGGTCTCACTTGTTTGCGGTATTTTGTGCTGTTGGTTTTTTGACGAATTTTCAGGAGGACGATCGGGAGGACGCGGCACGCCTCAAGGCGCTTCATCTGGCGTGGCAGGCGCAATCGGACGACCTTGAGAGATTGTGAGACGCATGTAGTTGGATTGTTACCAGCGACTGCGAGTTTCTAGTTTTGACGGCGCCAAAAATTGAGGACCCTTTTTCGAGTTGCCTGACGCGTCCGCCGACCACCAGCGCCACAAGTTGTCGACAGTTACAAGTATCCTGTTGCGCGAGCTCCTAAGATAGCGACAGCTATATACTATATTATCATACGCATTGCCGTTGTGCTCTCTGTGTATTTGAGGTAGTATATAACAGCAGTTATATGTGTGAAAGGAGCAGTATCCAGAGTGAGCCCCAAGCGATACGGTTACGTGAATTCGATTGCCGGTGATGGACTGCTCCTCTGAAGAATAGGTTGTGCAGTTCGTTTTAACCCTTCTACTACTGCAAATATGACCCTACATTAATTCCAAGTAGTTTGTATAAAAAAACGTGGGTGCAAATCTAAATGGGTAGTTGCTGAGCATCACGCCACCCAACGCAACACTGACCAGATTTTTTTTTGTTTTGCTCGTCGCAGCTTCAACGAGCGCGTGGAGCTAATTGTGGAGCACGAGCAAGGGTCCGGCCGTGAGCGCGCCTTGGCCATGGCCTCGGAGGAGAGAGAACTATCGGATGTCTTCCGTCGCGCTGAAATTGACTACGAGGCCCGTCTCTCCAGCCAGGTGATGATGCTGCTTGTTCATCCTTGTTGTGTACCTGGTATATATTTGTATTTAATCTTTTACAAAAAAGTTTGTATATATTTCACTTATTTTAAAGAACTATTTCAACTACGTCAGCTGTGAGTTCGATCGATTGAGTGGTCGATACTCAGTTTTACAAGCAGTTTATAGTCGTGGTGTGGCTATCTGGATGTCAAAGGTATAACGGCTATTCTAGCATTTGTTCCCAGTAGCTCCGAGTGGGGAGTGGATATCGAATGGCTGACGTACGACATTCGTGCGCGGTTGCTCTTGGGTTTCATTTGGGGTGGGATGAGTGATGTGTGATCTCTCGATTAACCTGCTTGCCCATCGCCGCCACGGTATCGTAGCTACGAGAAGCGGGGTGTACCGGTAGACACGACGGACCCATTACCGATTAACGCCGGCCCATTACCGATTAACGCCGTTCGCTGCTATGGTATGGTAGCGTCCGCGGTGTATCGGTAGACAAGACGAGCCCACTACCGATGAACGCCATTTTGTCTGTTGCCACGACGGGCCCATTGCCGATGAACGCCGTTTGGTCTGTTTTTGCCGCCCGTGCAGCTCGAACAGCAGGCGGTGGAAGCAGCGGCGGAGGAGCGTCACCACGCGGAGGTCCAGCATGCCTACAAAGAGCTCCTGCACATGGAGGACTGGTCGGGCGCCTCGCGAGACCGATTCTTGGGCGTTCGACCGAACACCGCCTTCGAACAACGGCTCAAGCAGGTAAATCTAACCTGCTTTCCTTGACCGATGTGTCGAGGCTACTTATTACCTGATTCGTACCACTCTGAACGGAAATGTACGGAGCGTTTCGTGTTCATATTTATACCTCAACGTTCCTTACATTTCCGTACAGAGTGGTACCTGTTAGTCGTTTTCTTGACAAATGTGTTCACGCTAGTAGTTTACGCGTATATTAGCCACTCTGTGAGTCAATAATGTATTGCGAGTATGGACCAGGAGAGCGCAGAGAATCAACACGCTCGCTCGCATATAAGAGGCGCAGAAAGTTATTGATATTTTACATGCGCAAGTATCTTCAGGCTTTGCCGACTTTCTTTTAGGCGACATCAAATCTGCGCGGAGTGCACTGCCTGGGGGGGCCTTCCACGTTTATATCCCAACCTGCCGCTGACGAAAAACTGATGCGCCCTATTGTATAGCTACAATTTTGTCTTGCATCCGCTCTTGTGGCTTTCCTCGTACCGTATATTGTTCCGACGTCGATTATACCATCCATGATACCGGTATCATGCAGAGGGTACTCGGTGAACAGCACAAAGTTTGAAGGGTTTTTGCCAAAAACAGGTACACACATGAAACAAGTACAAATCGCACACCAGGAGCCCTGTGATTGGCCAGCCTCATATCGTACCTGTTTTTGGCTTGAAAAGGCCAGGTACATCTGAATTTGTCTACTTTGTCTAGCTTTCAACTGTTTTTGCCGAATTTTGGGCCAATCAGAGACGATACACTAGTTCCCCTGAACCCCTTCCACGAACGCCACCGATTATTGAAGTACTGGTACCAGTAAAAGCAGTAATAAACGGCAAACTGCGAGGCAGTTTGAGCTCAGCCTCGTCTTTCATGCTCCTTCGTGTCTCATATAGCCGCCACGCCCGATGGAGGATGAAAACTACACATCAAACAGGCCTGCTATTTTTTTGGCACTGCACCCTCTTTTCGGTTGCAATTAATTGGTACTAATGGCAGTTGGAAAACATTTGTTGCACCAGTACTATTACAACAGCAGTAGTAGTAGCAGCGCAGCAGCGCTATACTCTGTGTGAAGTGTAGAAGACATCATCAATGAACGGCCAATAATAATGTACTGATATATGGCAACACATACGAGGTCTCTTCCCATTTATATATTGCTGCTGCTTGCTGAAATTGTGTGGATAAAGAGCAGTTCAGTCTCAAATTAATCTCGATGTTAGATCTGCTCGTATGCTAACGACGTGGCTGCTATAGCTACTATACTAGTAGAAGTGAGTGAAATCACGAAAACAATACAAAGCATTTTGAATACATAAAAGGGCCATACAAAACTTTTTGGCTAAAACCGTTTTCTCGAGGCCGCACATTCACTACTGCTGCTGCTGCAAAAAAAAAAAATATTTATGATTTCCCATGGCCAAAAGCACCGCTCGTGGCGTGCGTTTTTTACTACGTTTCAATATGTAGCTGTTTTTGGCTCAAATGGAACAGGTATACCTGTTTTTGGCAGTTGCCCTTACCAATATCCTGCTACGCGTATATCTAAATTGCACGGCTCCAGGAAATAGGGACCCTTTTTGCCGGATTTCCGCCTGCCGCCGCCGACCTTTAACCAATGCATACAATTTGCCGACAGTTATAAATATCGTGCTGTGCCGAGTTCCTAGCGACAGCCATACTATCTTACCTGTTAGGTTTTGGTTCGTATTATACGACTCCAATTCGACATATTGCAGTTCTGTCATACCGGTACTGGTACCAGATACTCTGGGGAGCTCCCGATAGTGCCGGTGTGTGCCAGCCCAATATGTCGGCACTATCGAGGGCACCGGCACTAATGATAGTAGGTTTACTATGGAGAGTTCCAGTCGTGCCAAGATATTTCACCGGCACTATAAAGAGCAGTGGTACTAGTCAGCCGGCACTATTGGGAGCCTCCCTCTGTACTGCTGTAACAAAGGGGCTGATGCCCGCCGACGGCTCCGCACACGCCCGTAATGGTCTAGACCTAGAGATGTATTATAGGTACAGCAGTATAAAAAGCCGAGGCCTTAAAGACAACATCAACACAGCATATACTCGGTAATGACAAGTGGGGTGTAAGTACTCGTCCAAAGGCTGGCATGAAAGTGCGGCATGTGCGCAGCTGCAGCAGTAGACTATACGTACAACAACAACAACAACAACAACAACAATAACAGCAACAACAACAACAATAACAACAATAACAGCAATAACAGCAAGCGACAGGCGGTACGGCGGTACGGTCGACCAGCCGTGGGTCACACCCGGGTACTACGTACGTGCAGCAGCAGAAGCGCAGAGCAGTAGTATCTACTATCGTATGGTGTAATATCAAGCTCTGCAAAAGAGTGTTCACAATTGTACGACCTACAGTAGTTCACAGGCAGGGTGCGCGTATGACTCAGAACTTGCTAGAGCTAACGCACCCGTCACTTCCTCCGCATTTATCGTACCGTTGTTTGGCGTTGCCATCAGCTGCTCTTACATCACCTGTGTCATCACCTAAATATCACCTATTAATGCATTGGTAGAGTGCAAGCAATTACATGCCCTACAGCAGTGCTCAGGGTACGGGTATGACTCAGCACTCAGCAGGACCAGCGCGCCGTTCAATTTCACAGCCTTTCTTTTTTCATTTTTTGCTTTATTGTCAACTTATGTTTCATCACATTGTATCATCACCTATAGACTACCGTAATACATTAGTAGAGCGCAAGCAAATACATGCTCTACAGCAGTGGGCAGGGTACGGGTATGACTCAGCATTGGCCGAACTAACGCGCCCTTCACTTACTCCGCCTTATATTACCATATTTTGGCTGTAGGTCAATTTTTACGTCACCTGTATGATCACCAATGTCCAACATCAATGCCTATACCAATATTTGTATCAACACCTAAATCGCCAGCTTATTCCATCAGCTTGCAGTATATCATCACAAATAATTCACCGTCGTCAGTTTCGACTAGCACGGCGTGTGCAATGGGTGCCCTGCCCGACAAATACTATATAGCAATATGCACCCACCCGCCAACAAAAAACACCTACTAGGTATAATATAATCTGAGCAAGGCTAACCCGTTTGCCTGTGCACTCCCGCTTCAGGGACAAAAATCACTTGGAATTAGACTAAGGTAACTTAAGAACATGCAAAAGGGTTGGTCTAACGCATTATCGTCACACCCACCTTGAGCAACGTTGGACATTGTTATTTTTATAAAATATGTATTATATATGGTAGGATTCAGTGTCTAGCGCTCACCGCTGACCACGATCATTTCTATGGATTTTCACGGGTCTTGACCCGTCCCACGGTGCGGGTCGGGGGGTTTTCTATGCTTCGCGGGTCGAGTAGGGTCGGGTCAGTAGGTGTTCAAAATCTCATGGATCGGGTCGGGTCGGTTCATCCTGACCAGACCCGGTCCGCGAGAAGTGATCCGACCCGCGACAAGCCCTGATTATTTTGTAGCGTCCCCCATTGGTTAACCCTGGCGTCGAGCCTGGCGTCCTTAGTTGGTTCTATTCAGGAGGTTTTCACGGGTCACAACCTTTCAAAGGGTCGGGTCAGGAGGTTTCCCAAATCTCGCGGGGCGACTCGGGTCGGGTCAGAACGTGTTCGAAATCTCACGGGTCGGATCAGGAGGTTTTTTAAGTCTCGCGGGTCGAGTCAGGTCGGGTCAGGAGATGTTCGAAGTGTTACGGGTCGCGTCGGGTCGGGGCAGGAAGTTTTCAACTCTTTGGGGGTCGGGTCGGTTTATCCTGACCAGACCCGATCCGCGAGAGGTGATCCGACTCGTGAAAAAAACTGATTTTCTCGTAGCGTTCCCCATTGAGTGAGCCTGGCGTTCTTATTTGGTTCATTCCAGGGGGGTTTACGGGTCACGACCCGTCCCGCGGGTCCGTCACGAGGTGTTCGAACTCTCATGGGTCGGTTTCGGAGGTTTTCAAAATCTCGCGGGTCGAGCCGGGTCGGGTCGGGTCGGAGGTTGCTGAACTGACCCAATCCGCGAGAAGTGATTGGACCTGGTAAACACCCTGATTTTTTCATAGCGTCCCCCATTGAATGATTGAGTGAGACCGGCGTTCTTAGCTAGTTCCCTCTTACTCGTTAGCGTATGCTATACAGTTCTGGTCCCTCTGTAGTGCCGGTGTATGCCATCCGGATTTTCCAGCACTATAGCGGCAACCGCCACTACCCCGCATACTGCCACTACTGGTCGTTCCCATCTGTGGCAACCAATTTCACAAGCACTGTAGCGGGCAACCGGCACTTCTCAACCGGCGCTATAGAGGAACCTATACTGTACTGCTTTATACGCGGACCAAGTTTTTTTTTTTTTTGTGGAGGGTGCTTAGCTTGTGTTTGTCTTTTGGTTGCGGTGCGTTGCGGGCAAGAGGAGACGTTGCCGGATCTGACTTATAGCAGCAAAGAAAGGGCCGGATAAGCAGCACAAGGACAGCAATCACCAAAACAACACCAACATGAAGCGAAAAGAGTTTAAATTGATACCGAAAACATGAATCGGACAAAAATAGTTTAAATTGCGTTTATCTGTATCGTGTTCGTGTGTTTGTTGCGGGGGCATTGCCTGCAGGAGGAGAGGCTGCCGGATTTAACCTACAGCGGCAAAGAGGGAGCCGGATAAGAGCGAAAGCGAAAGCGAGACCATGTCGACTTCTATTGGGATGATGGACCCGGCCTATTTCGTAGGTGAGACGTTATCGGTTAGGATTCGGGCTAGCGTTACGTAGGGTGAGGATTGCCTACGTTAAGGGTTAACTAACTTATATCGGCAATGAGGGAGGCGGGTCCGGGCAAGAGCGAGACCATGTCGATTTCTGCTGGGATGGTGCACCCGGCCTACGTTGTTGGTGAAACGTGAAATCGACCACCTGCTGCCGCCTCGACCTACGGTAGAGAAGGTTACCCCATACCATGGCACTCACTACCGGGCTTAGGGGGACTGACCCCGTTTTCACTCTAAAACGCGAGGGTAACAACATTAAAGGCGCAACAGCTTCTGGCAGATAAAATTGATACCAGCCCGAGAGGCCCCGAGCGGCTGAAATCCGAGGCGCTAAAGGTGCTTGCCCCATCGCAGCCTCGGTCTGTCCTGTCATTTCCTGTCGTGTTCTGTCCTGTCCTGTCCTGTCTCGTCCTATCCTGTCTTGTCCTGTCGTGTCCTGTCCTGTCCTGTCCTGTCCTGTCCTGTCCTGTCCTGTCCTGTCCTGTCCTGTCCTGTCCTGTCCTGTCCTG
>JAYJMJ010000411.1:3289928-3306499 GCA_036873875.1 Laminaria ephemera | reverse complement strand
AGTTACGACTAGGGAGGGAGAAGGAGAAAGTAAAAGTGCGAAGATAATAGATGGGATGAGCAAAAAAAAAAAAAAATACCAGGTACGATACCAGATACCTTTCGGGAGGGGGGAGGGAAGACACCTGTGACCACGGCTTGTCCAGAAGGTCCCTGAGGGTAAAACTTCTTGCGAGTTCAGCTGGAAAGTAAAAGTGATGATAAAAAAAATGAGAAAGAAAGTACGGCAATACCTACCGGTACAGTAGTGGTCCCTCTATGGTACCGATATATACCAGCCGGAAATACCGGCACTATAGCGGCAAACGGCACTAATCCGCATACCACCACTACTACTTGTGGTTCCTATCTGTGCCAAGCGATTTCACCGGCACTGTATATGGGGCGACCGGCACTACTCAACCTGCACTATAGAGAGACCAATGATGTGTGCTCTATTCCCATCTTCCGCTCGTGGCAGGACGCAACGATGTGACCACATGCTTGCCGGGTTGGTACGCTGTCACGCGGAGAACGTCGATTACACGGAATCAAGCTGTTGATCGCGATGCATCACAATGTGACGCCTTTTGCATGCTGTGCGTGCTACTGCCGTAGTTACCCTTACACCTCACGGCCACACCCCATCGCAACCGGGGTGCGCTGTTTACTCGTGACACGACTAACCACAAGATGCCCGCACTGCTTCGCTCTGCGTCACGAAGTACAGTAGAGGTCCCTCTATAGTGCCGATTGAGTAGTGCTGGTTGCCCGCTATAGTGCCTGTGAAATCGCTTGGCACAGATGGGAACAGCAAGTAGTGGCAGTATGCGGAGTAGTGCCGGTTGCCGCTATAGTGCCGGTATTTACGGCTGGCACATAACGACACTATAGAGGGACCACCACCGTACATAATCGAGTCGGTTCGTAGATTCGGACGCATGTTGCACGCTTGCTATTATTGCCGGCATTCAGTCCTTTCCATGCGTGTGGGGAGGGAGTTGGGTGCCAGATATTTGACTGGACAATCGAAGACCGCGCCGCTCGACATAATAAGTGACTGAGTGGTCTTCTAGTGGATAGTACGTTACTACTGTACGTTCATGACCAACACATGGTACATGTTGCAACCGTGACATTTATCATCTTATGTATACCTGGTAAAAGTGTATACTGGCATTAAAATAGTACTGGCAGTGTATACCACCAACCATCAGCCATCTTTTCATTCCTTCAGCAATCGACGAGAAGTTGAGGCACACCACAACAAAAACACCACCACAGGTGTCATTGCGTGTTGTTGTCGATTCGAATACGCCGCAAAACTCCTCGTACTGCAGTCTGTTTGTTTTTTTCCTCCGGCGGATAGGGAAAAGTAAAGCTCGTACGTACTAGTATAAGCTCACCACACTTCCACGTATTTTCATGCGTGTCGTGTGTCATTTTAACTCAAATGCGTTCGCATTCCAGCGTTAGCTGGCATATCCTTCAGTTCCCGTGGCAACGGCAGCGCGAGCTGCCCTTACCGGCGGTCACCGTTCTTACTACCGCAGCGTAAGCTGCCGTGGTATACGGATGCGTGAGTATGTCGAACCGACTTGATCCCTGGGGATCAAGTACGGTGGAGATAGCCTTGTATTATTGTAGTACTTGTACTGGTACATACATACATACATACCTTCGATGCTACGAGCGGCTCCGCCTGAGCGAGATGCCTCCAGAAACACACGAGGACCACAACCTGCAGAATAACCATCAGCTTCTTCTTGCCGTTTGTGCGCCAGAACCCAAGCGCATCCTTCATGGTATCCTTATCAGTTGGCGGTATGGCACAGGAGAGAGTGGTATCCTTCATGGCACCCTTGGATGGTAACGACAAAGCACAGGGCGTAGCTTGATCTCGTCGACGCTTCATGTTAGGCACGCGCGGCGCGTCTAGGCCAACTCTCACAGCAGCATGGATGGGGAGAGAGAAGTGATCGATGCTCGAAGTTCTCCGTGGGGTGCGCATATTGAACATACCAACATTAAAGGTTCTGGCGGTTTGCTCATTAATTTTCTTTCATGATCATACAATAAATCCAGAAAATCCGCTCCAATTTTAGACGGTTTCGGATATTTTCGTCGAACCGGAACAAACGTGTGCCAGGCTGTCAGGGATGTCGTTCTGTCCTGGGATAGGATACGATCATGCGTATGATACAAAAAAAACGTTGTGACCGTAGATCCGTAGATACAAACCCCACCGGCAGTGGATACGAGGCAACTCCCGATACTACCACATGGTGGATAGCACCGACATTGCCAGTTAGGATACAACTGCACAAGCTGGTATCTTTTACCAGTACCTGGCATATACACGTACCTGGTACCAGGTATTGCCTGTGCCCGGCCGAAGAATATTTCCCCGTTGCTGCTTCGTATCTTCGTGAAAATGCGGAGCAATCACATCAGCCCGGATACAGCATCCGCGACGACGCTCCCGCATCTAAAAGCACGGCCTACCATTCATGCTGATCTGCTCCGCCCCGTGCGGCTGAACAGGTAAGAACACGAGAAGAGGCACTGTACGTAATCATGCAGATTGTGTGCCACCCTCATGGGATCCGATTCGGTTTCCTCTTTCGTCGACATTCTACAGTACAGTACGTAGGTGTCATGGGTGTCGGCGTCATCGTGCCGTATTCTTTTTTATCGGGAACACTCACACACAGAGTCACTTGGCGTATGATTAAACTAACGATTAAATTGTATGATACCTATGGTACCAGTATTTGTTTTTCATACAACTCTTAAAAGAGTCAGTTTGCTAAAGCTGAGCATCGACCACTCAACTGGTCGAACTCACAGCTGACTTATTTTTTTTCAAAATTATTTCAAATACGTCAGCTGTGAGTTCGACCAGTTGAGTGGTCGATGCTCAAATTGAAACAATGTTGTACAATCATACAAGAGTCCCAGCCAGCCAAAGTCAGTGTGTGCGCTGCATGACACACTCCCATCTTCCGCTCATGGCAGGACCCAAACCGCCGGACATCCCGGGGGTCCACCACCAGCACCAACGAGAAAAAAACGGCGAAAGCAGTCGTACACACACCGCTTTGTTGGCGAAGAACCACCACCGCCCGAACTCCACTTACCAGCACCTCGCCGAGAGAACCGGAAACAAGACCAAGAGCGGTACACACGAGTACGAGTTGCACCAGCCAGGCGCTCCAGCGGCAAGAATCGTGATGAGCGAGGAGAGTCGAGCGGGGATAACTTTCATACGGGTGTTCGCTCGCTCTCCCCACGAGGGGGAGAAGATGGACTGTCTTGCTGTTCAGTTCCTGCGTCGGTTGTGAACGCGAGCTCGCTTAGTCCAGAGTTTAGCCGCGACGGGCCGAAGAGCGCCCATGCCGGGGGCAGGTTACGAGAACCAGAGCAGTCTAAGGACATCGCTTTTGCCAAAAGCAGGTTACAAGAATCAGATATATCCAACGCCATGGCACATGCCCAAGACAGGTTGCGAGAACCAGAGCAGTCCAACGCTACAGCTGTAGCTGCGGCCGTCTGTATGACGAGAAAGTCAGAAGCACAACATCGTCGTGCTACGAGCACTCGTAGCAACGACGAGAATGGCGTCTATGGGCGCGCCGAAGGCAGGTTACGAGAAGCAGAGCAATCCAACGCCACAGCAGCTGCTGCCATTGGTTTGGCGAGAACACCAGAAGCACATCGTCGTCGCTCTACGAGTACCCGTAGCAACGACGAGAGGAGTTTCTATGGGCGTGCCATCGCCACGCAGCCACAGGCAGGTGGCGGAGGAGGTCGACAAGACTTTGCTTTGGGTACAGCGGGAGGCAGCAAGAGGACGAGTCTAATCAGGGTAAGAAAAACACCGATCTGGCCTGCGGTCATCAAGCCCATACTACGGCAAAGGCGGATCTCATTTTTTCCGAAGATCTTCGTTTCAGGAGCTCCTTTCCTCACCTAAAACTCGACTTTGACAAACATTGTTCACTTAATATCGACGGACAATAACCATGGGCTAGGTGAACAAACTACTGTAATGCATTAGGAAACACAAACGGGGTTCCAAATATATTTGGTAGTTCCTCGGTTGAGAGGGCCATCATACAGAAACCATTTGGTCCAAAAACTACAATTACGGGGGACCATAGTAATCAGGACCTACGATACACACAAAAACCTATATGTTACCCTATTTTTATTAATCATATTTGGTCCTAATTACTATGTACCCCCGTGCTACCCCTATCCCCTTCCGTACCACGTATCACCCGGCATACGGTATTCATACTATAGATTGTGTGGGTCTTCGTAGGCAATACGTTGCGTCGCGCCGATGCTACCTTCGTAAGACACAACCCCCTACGAGTTCAACATGAGCACGTAGTAGGTGGCACCATCCAAACAGTTTGGCGACAAAATGGAGGACGCGGCTCACAAACAGCCGCTAACCATTCGCGAACGGTCCGAAGAAACCGCACGTGCAGGGTTTGTCGACTACGCCGCGTGTTCACTAAATCGTACTAACTGCACGTTAAAAGATTGGTACGTTATGACACCATTGCCTGCATCTGCAACAGGCTGATACACACGCTACACGCCAATACGTACTGTAGTACAAGGTTCATCTTAGGGATGTGGTTGACTCGAAATCCCGGGGGTGTCGCAAGTTGAAAAGGGGGAGCACAGACGCTAGATAGATTACATTATATGTACACCACCAGGTATGAGCCTACCTACTATGCGAGGGCCGACGATGTGTATTTGATTTTGCTTTGGACGCGAAAGGGTGGTCGTGGTTGGATCCTGCCGATCACGACTTTATTGTAGGCACAGCGTTTGCCAGAAAGACACAAAACAGCAGCAGCAGCAGCAGAACAGTAGTAGCAGCAGCAGCGGAATGACGAGCGTCCAGCGCCAATGTGTTATCAAAAAGGCCTCATGCCTACGCTTGAGACAGCTAAACTTCCCCTCAAACGAAGGCCGCGTGCCAGTGCGCGGTATGCTAAGGACCGACGGCTGAGAGCCCCCATGCTCGGATTCCATCCCTACCACTGCCAGCTGAACGGTTCTCTGCTTTCCTGGTGAGCTGCTCCACCGGCGTAGCATGCTGTCTCGGCTTGAAAGCGTAGTGACTGCACACCGATTAGACATTTAAAACATTCCCAGTGACGCCACGTAGTCACTGGGCTCTTGAATCGATGATCATTTATAATCCGCAAATCACCTGGTTTTGTTCGCACCTCGAATTCCACAACCCAATACCACTCATCTGCTAAAAGTCGTACCGGTAAGTATTTTGTCTTCTAAAGCCCATGTATGTACGCACTCGCTGAATGCCTACAATTTGGTTCCTTGGCACAGTTTCGTCCCGTGACACGGCAAGAAGTCAGTCGGACGTCCCGAAAGGCGACAACTACCACCGGGGGTGGAAAGATCAGCCAAAGAACGAGTGTCTTGCCCGAGCGCGCGCGGCAACACCAACAACAACCAGCGGTCTATCGAGGGCAAGGAGAACAACCAGAACAGAGCGACGGCGACGGGCTCAGAGTTACCCTTGCCCGCGCAATCTCGAAGCAGTTATCTCCGACACCCACCCAAGATTTAGGCGACGAATGCCATGTAAGAAACCCACGGCAGCAGCAGCAGCAGCAGCAGCAGCAGCAGCAGCAGTTTCAGTCTGAACCGAGCGCGTCAGGGAGAGGGCGAGTAACGACAGCGACGGTCATCGATACACATCAGGCGCAAAGATATGGGGTACAAGCGGTTGACGACCACGGGGATCTCCATGCCACGGCAGCAGCACCACCACCACCACCCAGAAGCTCCGAGAATAACAGGCTCCTGCTGGAAAACGCTAAGCTTATTAGTACAAGCAGTGATCGTCCTTGTGACCATCACCACCACCACGGTTTCTTGACTAATCGCAAAACCAACGGCCGTATGTATTCGTCGGGGAGACGCGATGATTCCCCGTCCTCCTCCCCGGTAAACACCATGGCCTACCACGTGGCGGGGTGCATGTGCGAATTTTGCCGGCGAGAGCGGTCTAGACGAGGGCTGGAGCCACCGGGCCAGCCAACCTTCAAGGTGGTAGGGGTGGAACCGAAGCTCGTATCGGCAACACTCGAGGCGCATCGATTCAAGCGACACACGCGGGGTTTGGCTGATCGGGAGGGACATAGGGTACCGTGGCGGGTGTTGTGGTCTTCGCAGCACCTCAGGTAATGCCGACGATCCGTGCTACTCGAGGGGGAGCACGTTTAGGCCAGAACGTTTCTGACCCACCGGGGAGCTACCAAACATCGTTGGAATACCATGTGTTTTGTGTTACAACGCTGTTGATCAAATGCCTAGGCCATGCGATTTTTCATCGGGGTACACGTTCATTTTTTTCTTACGGTCAGTGTTTGGGCGAGGTAGCTCAAGTGAGGAGCCTCAGAAAAAAGAGATGGACCTCCGCCATAGCATGCATCCGACGATCTCTATTACGGAGGGCCATAGTAATCAGGACCCACGATATACACAAAAACCTATATATTCCACATTTTTTACTAACAAGTTTTGGTCCTGATTACTATGGCCCTTCGTAATAGTGGTATAATTGTTGCGCTTACTGAGATATGTTTGGTTTGCGGAAGCATTGCGGTGGGCGTAGCAAAATTTGGTCGCCGCTGTGTGTTGCTAAAATAAATTTGCGCCGCAGGGCGCTTGTGGAGGGAGACACTATTGTGTATTTTGCAGTAGCAACTGCTTCTTCTTTGGTTTTTCTTGTGGATTCAGACATCTACTATCCTCAAGGGGACGCATTGGCGTGTAGCATGGTTCGCATGGTTCACGGTCTGCCCTGCATGCTTTCTCACCGCGTGGCAGGTCTCACGTTTTTCGCAACCTGAAGCATGGGCAGCGGATGAACAGCTTCCCGAGGTGAGTGAAAATACTGCTACAAGCAAGTACAAGCACTGCGAAACAAAGTGTCTTACATTGACCTGCACGTTCGTTTTGGGTCCGGGAAAGCTCTCGTCTCGCGCACACGACCGCTCGCCGGCATTTCAGGCGACAAACTAAAAATAATAGCAGCACCATCTATCTCGTTGTTTGCAGTTTGTGGTCCAAAAAATAAATCAGTGTCCGTATTTGTCGCGGTCGGACGCGACGCACGTACAATAACCTGTTGTCAACACTATTTATAGTATACCTACCGTAGTGGGGGTGAAAAAAAATGGTCATTTTCATTTTCAAGGGAGACGACATAGAACCCATGCCGTGGTTTGTTTCCCTCTTGAAACGTTGTGGCTGCTATCGCAGGACGTACGAGTGCACCCGAAAGGATTCCCTGGCTAGGAACATGAACCGCATGAGTGAAGTCCACGGGGCCAGGCACTTCAGTTTTGCGCCTAGAGGTTTCGTGCTTCCAGCAGGTGAGCTTCGTTTTCCACTCTGTGGCGTCGGGGGCCATCCTCTGGGTTATCTTCGCGGGTTTACTATAATGTTACAGTTCGAGTAAAATCATGCACGCCTACCACTCTCGCTGCGTTGCGCTCCTTGCGTTGCGCTCCCGCCCCGCATGCCCGCGCCCACCCTGCTCGACCCGCACCGTAGCAATGACTTTGCTTGGCACTCATGATAACTTGAACCGTTGAATCAAGATGATGTACATTAAGATGGAGACTTGAGTGGCGTAAGACGGGCTTTCGTGCGAACCGATTATGCTGTTAACGTTAGCATGAGCAAAACACCGCGTGGAGCTCCGTTGGAAAGGTACATCGTATGAAGTTTTTTTCGACGTCATTGGACGCATGCTACGATACGATACTGGTAGGTGTTAATAGCACCTAACATTTTACCGAGGCTCCTCGCTTGAGGAGCTCTCATTTTACCGAGGCTCCTCGCTTGAGGAGCTCTCGATCCCATCCATACACACCGACTTTCGAGAAAAATGAAAATGCTAACCCGATGAACAATATCATGGTCCATCGTAAGTATATTGTAAAAACACAAAAAATGTTGTTCCAACGATACCGATTGAGTACGTAGCTCGACACATGCTACGGTACCGGCGAACCATTATTTTTTTATAAGGCTCTCCTCACTTCAGGAGCTCTATACCTCTCCCAAAAACCGATTTGGGGGGAAAAAAAATGAAGTACCATCCGATGAACAATCCCATGGCCTAGGTATACAATTGAAATGTTTTTTCCCAAAAAAAGAATGAAACTGCGACGATTTTGGGTTAAGGAGCCCCGTCATGCAGAAAACGTTTCAGCCTAAAAGTGCTGTCTCTGTCGTTGCACGCGTTGCTCCTCAGATATGGAGTCCCGCCGGTCAGTTTAGTAGTGCTATGCCCCTACTTCGAAGTATAATATCGTGCCACGCGGCATTTGCCCCTCCTGGATGTGAGACTACGCCAAAAACACTAAAAGAAAATAGAAAATTTTGTACGCGGGGGTTGCAGCGTGTGCAAGATCGAAAGCACGTACGACTCAAAAAGACAAAAAATGAAAAGACAGCCTGTATAGCGTGAGTACCCAGGATAGTGTTGGCTGAGTGGATAGGTAGCACCGCACTCGGTGTGTACAGCAAGCAAGGGGTCGGCGGGGGGTGAATCGGCGAGGGCCAAAAAAAAAAGGCGTTGGTGCTATGGGCATCAGACCAAGTTGTCGACAGAGGTAGAAAAGTTAGGGCACTTTATTTCGGGGGCTCAGGGTCACTCGCGCGAGGGGCCACCCTTTGCGGTACTTCTTTGCAAGTCTCAAAAAGCTGTAGTGCTTTACATTTCGCGAAATACACTGCTGTCATGCAATTGCTTCTTCCGCTGCTCGGAATGGCCATAGAGATACAGTGAGGGGCTCCCAATAATGCCGGTATGTGCCAGCCCAATATACCGGCACTATTCAGGGCACCGGCACTATTGGAAACAGGGTTACTATCAAGAGAGTTACTACTGTACACAAAAGTTCCGGTCGTGCCGAGCGATTTCACCGGCACTATTGAGGGCAGTGGCACTATTCAACCGGTACTATTGGGAGACCCCCACTGTACCCCCCTCTACCATAGCCTTGGTCGTGACGAAGTAGCTCTGAGGTCACCGGTCGTGCCAAGCGATTTCATCGGCACTATTGAGGGCAGTGGCACTACTCAACCGGCATTATTGGGAGACCCCCACTGTACCCCCCTTTACCATAGCCTTGGCCGTGACGAAGTAGCTCTGAGGTCCCCGGTCGTGCCAAGCGATTTCACCGGCACTATTGAGGGCAATGGCAATATTCAACCGGCACTATTGGGAGACCCCCACTGTACCCCCCTCTACCATAGCCTTGGTCGTGACGAAGTAGCTCTGAGGTTACCGGTCGTGCCAAGCGATTTCACCGGCACTATTGGGAGACCCCCACTGTACCCCCCTTTTTAATATCCTTCGTCCTGACGAAATAGCTCTGAGGTCACTGTATATGTCTGACGCCTTGTATATGCGGACGTAACAGAGCGAGAGGTTGTGCGCGAGGCAATGCAGAAGACACCAGAGGAAGAGGCTTGGATTGTTAAGCCAGCCAGCTCGGCGTGCGGACGGGGGATCTTCATCACGAAAAACTTCGCCAATATGCCTTGTGAGTAAATCAGTCCACGGACGTTCGTCCTGATTACCCGGAATGTTGTTAATACTACCACTTTGGACATAAATATAAGCACCGTTTTTTATTGATATTATTACCCAAGCGGTCCTTAAATTTATGGACATATTGATATTATATGGTTGATTTTGCCATCGGACAATGCGCAGCATGAGCTGTAACGTCGATCACTCATTAACATTCCCAGAAAGAAGAAGAAATGACAAGGGACCCCAAAAAAAAGGAACGCAATGCACAAAGTCTAGCTCCCTTCTGTATCTGCCTTCCTGTTTTATTGTTTAGGAAGACGAAGCCAACCTTAAACGAAGACGAACATCAGGTGCACTCTCGTGCTATGCTCTATGTTGTGCCATTATCCTTTTTCCCTAGGTTCTATCTTCACGACGCGAACATCCTAGAAAGGTGAACCATCTCAACACAAGTAGGGGAACCAATGTATCGTATAGCCTGGCATGAGCGTATTCGACTTTTATCGCGACGAACATCACTCCCAGCAGACACAAGCTTAAGAGTTTCTTGCACGGTAGTTCACACATTTTCCTCAGGGAGCCTTTTGGTAGTGACGACGCTTGCTACGATAGAGGTGTAGCACTCTTTGGCCATTTTGTTTTCTGAATGACCGGGCTCCTTAGGCCAAATTCGTCGGAACTACGTATGTCAGTCTTGTTTTTGCGATACTGTATGAATATTTTTTTGTACCTAAGGCCACGGGTTTGGTCATCGGGTTGCACTTTTTTTTTGCTCAAAAAAAGCTTTTGGGTGGGGTATAGAGGAAGCCTCAGAAAAAAAATGGCGTACCTTTTCCGTAGCATGGGTCTCGAAAAAAAAAAAGCAAAAAAACGCCGCTAAACCAACCAGCTTGCAGCTTCCCTATCACAAGTGTTACAGGTGCACCATGACCACGGAGCTACGTAACAGTCGGCGCCGACTGCGAGCCCAGTGGTTCTGTTGGTTGTACAGCACTAAACCACCCGACCGCTTAGTCACGTGACTCAGCGGTCTAGTGGATTACCAGACCGCTTCCTCACGTGACTCAGCGGTCTAGTAGATAGTGCTATTACGGGGGGATATAATAGGGCGTTTGCGATTTCAAAACTCTGTTGGGTTGGATAAAGCGTAAAATTAGTATTGAAGCCGACGAATTTCATACTCATAGCCCATGGCCAACCAACGCAGGAAATTAGGTTGGAAATTGAAAAAATGATTGGAAAAAACCCCCCCAAAAAAAAATTTATCTGATTTTTCGTGGGTTGGGTTGGCCTTGGATTGTGATTTCGACGGTTTCAATACTATTCTTGTATGTTTCCTACCCAATTCTCCTACCCAACCAAAGTTGGTACATCGCAAACACGCTAGTAATCAGAACCAAACAAGGTGAGTAAAACTAGGAGAATATATAGGTTTTTGTGCTTGTCGTGGGTTCTGACTACTATGATCCCCCGAAATATCTAGCCAACAAATCGTCCACTTTCTAACACAAGAACCTGGCACCGACCACAACAACTTTGGCTTGAACCGAACGCTCGGATCTGCCGTTTGAATCGAAAATCAGCGGGTGGGGGCTCGGAGGGCAATTGGATCGCCCAACGATACGTGGAAGACCCGCTGCTGCTGGACGGCCTGAAGTTCGACCTGAGGCTCTACGTTGCAGTCACCAGCTTCCGCCCCCTCAGGTGCAAATATGTTGCCATGGTTGACGGCACTCTTGCCTATTGACGGAAATTCGTCTAATAGAATCCCGCACTGGAACAAGTACCTGGTAAAAGGCACTCTTGGGAAGCCTTGATGTGCCAAAAACTAGACCGTCAGCTGACATATTTGCTCAAGTGTAGACAGGATGGTCACAACGGGTAGACACCGCCTTCCATTTTGTTCGCGCCGATGCCACCGTGTACCGTGGTCGCCTAGGAAACTCGCAATATTTGAAACGACCCGAACAGAATATCTGCCTGTAGCTATACAGTTCGAAGCTGAATCGCCGCCCGCAAAGCAAAAAATAGCGTGGCAAGAGACTCTGTTTGTGCTTGCCGGCGATGTGCGCGAGAACCAACAACAAGGTTCGAATTGTGTTCAAAACTGTCGTCGCGCCATTTGCTCTACAAAATAGCACACAGATAGTGAACTTCCCACACTGACCACTTGCGACCATCCCTACACGTCCCCGATGGTCTAGTTGGTTGACCTCGTAACCACTAAGGTCGATTTCGCTGGTTTGAGCCCCCCCCGAGTGCATACTCGTACTCGTAGGGACTTTTACTTGTGCAAAAAAATTGACTTGCGGAAAGCGCGAGAGCGTGAGTTAGCAAACTTCGATGAAAATCGACGAGCGTTGGGAATGCCCTCTGCGCGATAAAAATGAAGCCATGTACTGGGGGGGAGAAAGGACGACATTTGTGACCACGGCTTGTCCAGAAGCTGGAAAGCTAAAGTGAGATTGAAAATATATATATGTATATGTGCATGGAGATGAGAGAAGGGCATAGCGACGAATGCCAGGAGCTGAGAGTGAGGCCGATGTGATGTTATCGTGTGGGGGATGGTGTGCGAGTTGCATGGATGGGTATGTGCGCGGTGGGGGTTGGGGGGCGGAGCAACGAGATGCTTCAAAAAGTGGCCTTACGTCTCGTCATCGACTGTTCTTGTCGTCTTACCAGCTCTCAAAAGTGAAGTCACCAATCGTCGTGGAATTAGACTGTAAACCGGCCTCAAAAAGAGGCTTCACCAATCGTCTTGGAACAGGACTGGAACCGGCCTAATGAAATATGTTGGAAAAAGACTGAAACCGGACTCAAAAAGTGGAATCAGCAATCGTCTTGGAATTGCGCTTCAGATTTTTGTAGCCGGCTTTTTTATCCGAGAGGGATAATCAAAGAGTAAACTCTTAGGAATAATAGTAGATACACGTGCCAGGTATGAACGGGACGATCCTGTTTCGAGCGATGTAACGGATACGATATCATGATACGTAGGTCCACGCCAAAACAAAAAATGAGCGAAACAAGGCAATACGTATCCTCGATCTCTGCGCTGAGTCTCCATTACGTTGCAAACAGAGAGGTCAAAATGTATTTACAGTACAATCTCAGCGGAAACCTATTTAAGCATGGCTCTACGTGATAGTCGTAAAGATGCACGCGTTGTGACGCTTGTAACAGCGAACGACCTGCACACACTTAAAAGACTGCAGGCACGAAACCCTCTCCTCTCTACCACGATTTCCTCCCTGCTCTGCTTATCTCTGCTAAAATAAAAGTAAGCATTCTTCCAACAACTATGCGCGTTTTGCTACGGCGAAGTGCGCCCGCTTCGGCAGACGATCTGTGTACAGCGCAAAGTTATCCTCCACACCTCTCGGCAATACGGCACTCCGCCAGCATACGGATCCTGATCCCCTCGGCTATTCTTATCGAAAGAGCTTACTGCATCGTATGATATCATTCCCACACAAGACTACCCTACTGTAAGTACGCGTGATGAGCGCCAGACTCGACAATTTTTTCTTGGACCTCACGAAGAAGATAGTCTACGCAGTCCTCTCCCTCGTCCGGCATGTTATTGGCGCAAAACGCGAGCACTACTTCTGTTGGTTCGTCGCCAGCGTGAATGACGAGCTCCTTGTGGACATCGTCCACAGCGATGGGAAGTGATAGCATGATGTCGCCATCCTGCCACAAAAAAACAAAGCGAGCGGGGGTTGGGTTGGGGACGAACATCAACGAAATCTACTGGGGATATTACAGAATGACTTGTAACGGTTGATGTCATGGCCAAATGTACGTGAAACCATCAATCCCACGGCGACTGAAAGAGGGCTACGAAGGAGCACAAGACGCATGCTACGGCCGGGGCGAACGCAATTTTTCTGAGGCTCCTCACTTGAGGAGGTCTATACTGATTTTGAGAAAACATGAAAGCGCCACCTGACGAACCTAGGCATAGAACGAATAGTATCGCGAAACACAAAATGGCATTCCAATGATATTGGGTTGTTCTTCAGTCGAGGAGCCGCGTCATTCAGAAACAACTTCGCCTAAAAGTGCTACCCCTATCGTAAGTCGCGTCACGAAGTACCTGGGCGCCTAATCCGCTATAATACTGCTCACGAATCTTCTCACTTCTTCAATATCTGCGTCGATGCCTTCGTCCTGACCGTCTTCCTCCTCGTTCCCGATCGCGCTGAAGCTGCTTTTCACTTCGTCGACAGAGGCTTTGTTCTCCTCAATCTCGTTAGCTTCACCCATGGGCAACGGGATATCCTCCGCCTTTTCTTCGATGAGCCAAACCTCTCCGTTCTCCTCTGGTGCCGACAACCGCTTTTCCGCGGTCTCTCTCCCCTCATCAACAGCGGCATTTATTTCCGTGTAAGGTTCTCCAGTCTCTCCCTCCACCTCGGTAACCACAGCCTCGGTCAAGGTTGCTGACTGCTGGTGGACGGCATGGCCATGAACGGGCAGCAATGCGATAAACACGTGATGGCAATAATGAATAACCCGCCTTCTACATATGTAACCTTGCTTCTTGCACATACACACGAAATGCATATGCTGTGTACATAAACTTCGCAGATACCCAACCAGTACGTGCGTAGAACAGAGTTGCCGTTCCGCTCGAATCATTCGCGTACAGGAAAGGATACCGACAAACACGATCGCCAACCATATTGACCCACCTTCTCAGCTCGGTCTTCAAGCGTGGAATCGACAGCAACAGCAGTGTCACGAGTGGGTTGAGCTGCTTGGTGAACAACGCTGTCTTTTCTCGGTGACTCGAACACGACAGGAGATACCTGCAAGTTACGGTCCAAACGGTGATCGAGTACAGAATCTGTCTCGTGACTCGATATAGAGGTGGCATGCATAGGTTCTCCAAGCGGGAGTTGAATCAGAAGAAGCTGCCTACGTACCTGATGTACAGAGTTGACAAATATTTTATCGGATGATGCATCACGTACTAAGCCGATTATAGAGGTTATAGAGGTGGCATAAGAAATCTTCGCAACACTTACTTACAGCGTAAAGTGGATATATATCCTGGCCCCACGTTGGCAGTTTGATCAGCAGGCCCCGCGCAGCAGGACAGCAGCAGTACATGCACCCATCACGTACACCGCGTCATCATCGACTTGGCCAAATTGTGTTGTTCGCACGTTCGATTGCAAAAGTATACCTGGTATACGTAGGGAATGCTCATACTCCATACTCCCTACGTACTAGTGCTGTAGTGTTTGGAGGCGCTTTTTGTGGGCGGTTATCTGAAAAACGATAACCTTACGTAATCCTTAGGTACTCTACGTCGGCGGCTGATGTTACGTCAGTCTATCGTACTACTTGTAATGTTTCTACTGTAGCGGTTTTTAGAACAGATCATACCCCCCCGATATGCTCGCGGACGGAGAAAACACTGCGAGGCCGCTGCTGCGCGCGAATAGAGACTCGTGGCGTTAATCCTTACCTGGGACATCCGTTTCACGAGTGCAAGAGACATGTCCTCTGCTCCGGAGCGATAGCCGCGAACGCAGGCGTCGTGGCAGAGGGGCCTTGGTGCCGCTTTCAGAGCGCGGTGGCATACTTGGTCCAAACGCCGATCGGTCAGGTACGCTTGAAGGCGTCCTCCGTTGAGACAGGCGTCATAACAGTTCTCGTCCACGGCCGCCCTGAAACCTTCCTGGCAGTATCGTGCAACCTGCGTGTAACATCACAACCCAAAAAACGAGAACCGTGATCCGTGAGTGAAGGTGTTTTTACCGCACACGGGCGAGCAAATGGACCACGTTCAGTAAACTCGTCGCATATTCTAGAACTACCATTGTACCAGTATCGCTCATAAACTAAGTAAACCAGGGAAGAGCTGGAACTGAAGCTCACTGGGGGCAAGGCGCCACAAGGTGGTGGGGGGCGATACGTGCGCCATGTGCTCAGGAAATCGACGAAGTATACCAACACCAACCTTGGGTCTCGGTAGAGAGTTGCGGAACGGGCTGCATCCAGATTTGAAGCTAACGTCGTTTCTCACGTCCGCGCATAAGCTGTGGCACTCGTCAGCCGTCGCTACTCCTGCCGCCGAAAGAATCACGCCGCCAGCAATCACCAGACCAGCCTTCATGGTGGCCGAGGTACAACAGAACAGCGTAGCAGAGCTATTCCTGTAGTAGCAGTGCTCGTGCTGCTGCTGTACGGGATCTACGGATCTACGAGATCACGAGATCATGAGAATGCTCCGCGGCAGCCGTTACAGAAGTTGAAAGTGTACGAAAAGGTTTCCACTTCTTTTGAGTGCATGTTGTAAGCGGGGCCAAATGGACAAGATGTGGAGACAGAAAATCAGCTTGGGCGTCCTGTGCTGCTTGCGGCCTGCATTTCGAGGTGACAACGATGGCGTCAACAGGGACAGCCGCGAGCAAACGGCAAGAGAGGTTCCATGGAGCGTTTACAGGAGGTTTCTCTGCTGGCTTTTATAACTCGGTGAGGATGAAGAGCTTGGTTAGTGTATCATTTGCACAACCTGTGTTCTTACCAGTATGGTGTTTTGTATTTTTCGAAACACAGCAGTTGGTTTAGTTCCGTGCTCGTACTCCTTCCCCACCGCACGAGTACCGCTGTGCTCAGTCAGTAGCAGGTCAGTAGTACTCTTCTTTCTCATCTGATACAATATACGAAGCAAAATGGCTGCCATACGAGGCACTTTTTATCTGGGTCAGGGTCGCACTAGTCTCTAGCTAGTCTACACATACACACATCATGTCCTTCCTATGCACACTGGCAGCCGCTCTGTCAAGGTCTTGAAGTCGCTTCATTGACCGGGCGGCGTATTTCGCAAAAAACCTTGCACTCCTTCCTTGTTGTACGAGTATGTTGTTGTTGTTCTCACATTAACTATCATAATCAAGTCCGTGGTCACAGGACAGGCTCCAGTCGCTCTGGAGTGGAAGAATACCTCAGGAAAAAAAAAGAAA
>JAYJMJ010000411.1:3141261-3155805 GCA_036873875.1 Laminaria ephemera | reverse complement strand
GAAACCTCAACGATACATCAACGAACCATCCCTTCGTGCCATCTACTCAAACGTCGATCAACCTCACGTTAACGTGGTGGCATCCTTTCCCCTGCCATTCGCTTCTCTCTATGTTGCGGTGCACATCGCTGAAACCTCAACGATACATCAACGAACCATCCCTTCGTGCCATCTACTCAAACGTCGATCAACCTCACGTTAACGTGGCGGCATCCTTTCCCCTGCCATTCGCTTCTCTCTTTTGTCGACACCCTGGTTGTTCGCAGCTGAAATGCTCCTGGTGGATACTTCGGCTTTGAAGATCGCATCATTCGCTGAACCTGTCTGAACACTTTTGTTTTTGCATGAAGCGAGGGCGGAGAAAAAAAGAAACGTCTTGTACAGGTGTTCTTCACTCTTGTCTTGGCTGACTTGACGTTACTACCTGCAGTAGTACCTGTGCACCTGTACATAACTATATGGCGACTGTTATTCGGGAATATTACGAACAGTAGAAAATCGTAGACAACAGCAACAGCAGCCGCAGCAGCCAGCGCAACTAACACAGCAACTACTGTGCAGCAGCAACCCCAGATTTTGCTGCGGCTACTGCTGCTTCATGTTAGCGTTGTTGTTGCCGCGCCGATCGCCGCTGCTGTCATACTGTTCAGCAGTGTACCGACTACGCAATGTGCATGTTGTCCATCAATAGGCGCAGTTGGAAGCCGAGAGCAGCAGCAGCAGCAGCAGCAGTCTAAAGTATTTGACCAATGTCCTACCACTTTACAGCAGCAACCGAGCTGCCGCTGCTGCCGCTGCTACGTGTTGCTGCTGATGTAACTTTGACCGCCGCCGCTGTCATGTACGTGACTACGTGATGACTATCGCTCAACAATGCGTTCAGTAGGAAGCCCCATACAGCAACAGCGGCCGCCGCAGCAGCCGCCTAAAGCAATTGACAGAACTTCTACTGTAACCGCTGTACAGCGGCAATCCCGGCTGTCGCTGCTTCCGCTGATACGCGTTACTGTTGATGCATGTACCTGTTACCGCCGCTGTCCTGTGCCAGGTACATGCCTGCGCGATGACGACTGTCGTCGAGCAATATACGTGCGGTAGACAACAGTGGACAGCAGCAGCCGCAGCCGGCGCAGCCGAAGCAAACAGTACAGCTTCTACTATCGCCAGTACCAACAGCAGTGTTTGCTACTGCTGCTGCTGCTGCCTCATGCTAGGGTTGTTGTTGTTGTTGTCGTACCTATTGCCGTTGCTGCAACTGCATTTTCCTGCGCTGCTTGTATTATACCAGAGGTACATATACGTCGGTGCTCGATGCTAGCGTAGAAGTACTGCCTACAAACGTTACCAGAACCCAGCCAAACGAAACCTATGAGACAACGACACCCAAACTGTCAAGCAAACGAACCCCCCGCAAAAGCCACACCCTTCAACTCACTATGTTGCAGCATGTTGCTGGCCTTGCTGCTGCACATATGGCACGGATAACAGACTCGCCCGTTCAGGTCAAGGCCGCGTGTTCCTCGAACCGGACCCGATTTGTGTTTGCTTTGGGCGTGTTGGTTGTCGACTCAGGGAGCTATCTTCACCACAGAATGTATGTGTACCGTGATCTCCAGCTCATGAAAGTCCAAGGATGTGTGTAGAGGGAGATCCAGGTGTGCAAAATGTCGGTAGTGTTCGTGTGCGTTGCAGGTAGGGCCAGTTTGAATTGAGCCTTGCGGCGCGATACAAAGCAAAGGCGGCGCGATGCAAAGCAGGATAGGGCCTTCTGATTGGCCAATGCAAAGCAAAAACGTGTTTCCACACAATGGGTGCATTACAATGCTAAGAAAATAAAGCTCTATGATTGGTCAATGCAAAGATCTGGCCCGCTGCGTTATGGACTCGCCTACATGGTCCGGTCAGAACGGTTCAACAATAATAGAAGATTCTGGGAGATTCGGGTCCAACACGGGTCATATGTGTCTAAGCGGGTCAAACAACAGAATCTTCTGGAAGCTCTGATTGACCCGCGGAGATGACCCGGTCAAAACCGGTCAACAATAGAAGATTCTTGGGAGATTCCGAAAGTTCTTTAGCAGTGGCGTGTGCTCTTTGCTGGCTATTCATCACAACAAATGGGCTTCACGTGACGTGAGGTGCTGGTCTCAGTTGTTCGTCTCACGAAGTCAGTTGGGTCGTTCGTCACGAAAAGCTGTCTTACGGGCTAGTCATAACGACCCCACATCCTATATCCCTATTTATGTTTATACTTGCTATTTTCCTGCCGGTGTTTCTTCCTGCTGCGCTTGTTGCGCTGCTTCAAGTAACTACTGCGTCGCTCCTGCGCTAGGTTGCTGCTGCTGTGGTACGAAGTACATTTATGTACCACAAAATATTTCGCTGTCCTTTTTACCAGCAACAGCCGTCGACGTGTATACATTGTTCTATGTAATATCCTACCAGGTATTCTATTAATTTATGCTGTTTTTTTTATTCCCGCCGGAGATCTGGTGGTGGTGGTTTTATTGCGGGCGATCGGTGGTATGATACAACCTTCAGTTAGTTTACTATTTTATTATTATTACTATATATTTTTGCCCTCCGACAATGTAGCGTAGATTAGCCGTTCCGATATAAATCGAAGATCCTTTCGATAGTTTGTTGACTATACATCGGCAGCTGTCGTTTACTGTTTTCATGATTATTAGGGCATTCGTGGAGACACAGCCTCTTAGGCCATTTGTGGGGACACAGGTCGGGGAGTCTCCCGTTCAGTGGGTAGTTGTTGCTGCCGCATCCGGCTGGCATTGTCGTCGCGTTGTCAGCACGAAGCAGCACCACGACAATTTGCTACTGCTTGCGTGTATTCCGCCTAGTGTTGATATCTGAACGATAATCGATTCCGATCTGATATGGGCCTAAAAACACGATGTCCGACAAACAAAAATCCGATATTTATAAGATCGGATGGGATCGCAAAAAAATACGATTCCGATACGATCAGCGATCTGCGAGGCGGAAATACGGAAATGTCATAGTACTGCCGACGGAGAAGGTCGAATTATTATAGTTTGACTTATTCACCTTTCTTTGTACCCTCCCAACAGGGGGGGGAGGGGACAGTAAAGCGACATCCCCTCCCTGCTAGAAGCAAGGCGTTGTTATCGAGATAGAAGAAAGGCGTTGTTGTGATAGTGTGACCTGATCTGTTAGCTATAGACAACCATTGACAAGGCGTAGCCATTAGTGTACACCTGCAGTTATATCAAATACCATGCCTTGTTATCTGATAACGTAGTTGGAAGATGACCATATGGCGCTGTCGTAGGTCGTCGACTAAGACGCCCCCTTCTCGAGGAGGTCTGGCGTTCGTAAGAGTCGCCAATACGGCACATTATCATACAGGGATAGGATAGTTGACTATAACCGTACCATAGAATGATCGACACAAGCACGACAGTATATCGTGATTTGCATGCGCGGCGGATTCTCCGACACGTATTTTAGGAGGCTGGGAACCTACTTAGAGTTAACGTACTAGATAGTATACCTAGCATATTCGGTACCTGGTAGTTGTATTTGGCATGTACGGGCACGATATATGTACGGGACAGAGGGGATGATATATATATGCATTTGGGTTCAACTGCGGTGCCACGGAAGCACCGCCCCACCCCCCTCTCCTCCCCCCTTGTTCACAACATCAATCAGCCACAAGCACCCCGCTTGGCGGCTGCAAACCCGACCTACCACAGAGGACGAACTCCCGGTACGACGACGGCGACGACCCCAACATCGACAGGGAGCGCCCCCCTCGCCAGGTACAGCACTGATCCTCCTCCGGAACGAGCAACAACCACCGCCCGTCAACACCTCCGGCTCCGGGTCCAACCCGAAACAACGCAGACACGGCAACGGTTCAACTTGCAGCTCTTCCAGCGATGACAACACCTCCGACTACACGTCGGGCTCCTCGGAAGGCTTTTTTACTCAGGCAAGAATTCAACCGTAAAACCCATAACCGTAGTCAGCCCCGCCGATCGACCACCACTGCCTCAACTGCTTCCTTCGCGGCCACTCTTACCTCTCCATCCACCCCCGCAAATGTGCCAACTCCTTCCACGCCCACCCTTCCCGCCGCTCCAGCCACCTCCACCACTGAAGCCGACCGAATCCACACCGTGAAGCGTGTTTATATTGATCTTGATATGCGCAAGCTAGAACCCATCGCAACCATCCCTCCCACAACTGGCGGCGGTGAGGGCGATTGTGTTAAGAACTTGATAACGAGTACGAAGCTCGTCATGACCGAGATCCTGGCTAGATGCGACGAGTCAGGTGTGGACCTGGAATCCGAACGTTGGGTTCTAGGATAGCTCACCCCCCTCTACAAGTATTTCCGCAAAGCAATCAAACAGCCGGCCGGAACAACTTCCCCCCTCGCACGTACAATCGACGACTTCTTTGCTCAGGTGCGACGACATCTGGAGGCAGATAACTCCGGGCCCTCAGCATTCCGAGCCCTTCTTCGTCTTTTGACTACCCGCTTCAACACCGGCGACCAGGGGCGAGCATGTTTTGCGCGCCTTCAAGCGCTTGGAGTACCTTCGGGCGCAGCTTTCTCGATATTTTTGCATGATTTTAAGGAACTTGTCTCGATCGTACAAGGTATAATACTGAGAAGGTCGTTAAGCCTAGCGATGTCATGGTTCTCGAAATAGCGCGAACCAGCATCAACCAGCAATACCCGACACTGACGCCTACACTTTACCCGGGCGTTTTGTTGACGGCAGTCCAGCCTTTCGTTTCTGTCGCAGCAATGTGGCTTGCTTTCGATTTGATTGCGACCAACAAGACACCTGCCATTTCCGGCGAGATTTTCTTTTCTTTTACCTCCGCGGGAAGTCAGAAGACATTCTCGTCGTCCATACCTTCATCCGCTGCTACCCAGCAGACGCGTTCCCGCAATTCCAACCATACCCAACAGGTTACGGCACGGAATCCTTACACTATGAGTATCCAACCCGACCCACAACACGTGGACCCCTTTTCCCTCGACTACCACCACTGGCCCCTCAAGCACTTTCCGGAGGTGTATGCCGTTTCCACTACTTTTTCTACAGCCGACCCACCCCTTTGGAGCCCCCTCCTTTCCCCCGCCACCCGTTCGGAAGCCCTTCGTTCCTACAGCGGTCAATGCCTCAACTGCGGTGGGGGAGACCACAGCGTCAAGACATGCAGGAGCCACTTCATGAACTGTACGGGCGTGCTCAACCCAGCCTTGGGTGGATTGGACGATGGTGGATACGCCTTTCAGCAATGGCAGCAGCGCATGCTTTCATACCGCCGCGGACAGTACGAGCGCCACGTTGAACTCATTTCCCACCGACACCACAACCGCCATATCAACAGAGGACATTCCTCCCACTCCAAGGGCTACCACTTCTACCACTTCTCCGCTGACTCCTCCTCCAGGGGATACCGATCCTCTGACTCTTCCTCCTGGGGACATCGTTCCTCCGGCAATTCCAACGGCTCCCGGTGCAACAACCAACGGGGACACCACTCCCGCAACAACCCCAGGAACCAACATTCGACACCCCTCTCCCCCCAGGGACCCGTGGCCAACACTGCCACCTCTACAGTCGTTACCGTCCCCTCCGCATGTTCGACCACTTCAAATTCGAACTCTTCGAATATGCGCTACGGACCGTGCCACAACACGGGCAACAACAACTCCCGCCAACCGAGCACCTTCCCCATCAATTGACCCGCCGGTGGTGAAGACCCTGTCGCGACTTCATCAACAGCATTTCCAGCGACCGAGCGACGTACGCCACAAGATGCTCGCGTACAGCCTTTCCGTCGACCCCCGACCCCTTTTCCGACACCCCCTCTCACCCGCCTTCGACACTAACCTCTCAACCAAGGAATGGCCCCTTTGTTCAAGAGGTTGGTTTGAGGTGTGGGCGGGAAGAGGTGGGCACGCCAACACCTTCCAGGATGCTCCCATTGGCGTCCCCCACCGATGTGCAACACCGCGCCTTGCCAGTCATTGCTGAAGTTTCTACATACTTTGCCACTGTTGTGGAAGAACCGACAAACGACTGCTAACAGCGACTACCCTCCCTGGGCCCAGGTACAGCATCTTCTATCGAGTACGTCCCTCCTCCTGCGCCGCGAAGACCGCGCGCCTCTAGCTGAGACTCCCGGGGTTCTTCGCCACATCATCCCCCTTCACACCACGGACAACCCCCCGGGGCCTCGATATCGCCGAACAACCCCTTGGCCCCCTCGGGAATCGAAACCGCCTTCGACTCGGCTTCCCCGACAACGGTTAGCGACACTCCACAGGACTGCCACGCCCCCCCTGTCCACTACACCAAGCCGCCCTACTTCGACGCTATCCCCCGCCCAAATCCTCCTATTCTGGGACGCCTCTTCCATCTTCTCCCAGTGGTACCCGTCGATTTCAGCATCGACCAGGAACATAATATGATATCGGAGAAGGCCAAGCTCTTCGGCGACGTAACAACTCGCCGGTGCATCATGGCTTCCTCACACCGCGCAACACAATCACCTCGGCCGCTCCGTCTCCAACTTCAACCAAGCGCTCTGGGAAAAACAAGTTCTCAAGGGCAACCGCGCCAAGTTTTCCACGCATCCCCTTCCCCAGAAACTTCTGGACACCGGACTCTGGCCAGGACTCAGCCTTTTAGACGATATCCTCATGAAGACTAGCCACCACCTCGAGTCTTCCACGCCCTTGCCCCGGCCCTCTCCCGCCCCCCATTCCACGCGCGTCTCCCCCTCCGATAATGGGATACACGATATTTTCGCCCCCGCCCCTGTCCACACCGCGACCTCTATGTTCGACCACCTTCTATCACCATCTCTACCCGACGCGAACCCGACGAGCCTTTACACCTCCGTTTCCCCCGTTACCGCTGAACCGGATCCCTCTGCCCCTTCCCGCCGTGATCCCCGAACACGGCCGTTGTTTCTCGAACGGCATCGCTACCGTCGACGACGCCTCCTTCACCACCAAGATCTATTTACACAGGGGACCAGCCGCCAAGACCCGTTACGGCCTCATCGCACTTTTGGACACCGGATCACCACAGACATTCATCACCGCCGAGGCCTGGGAACGAATGAAAGCCTGCGGCGCTGCTATGGACACCTGCGAGAGTCATGCAACCCCTCGCTCTTGGGGTGGTTTTGGAAAAACCGCACCCCTCCTTGCTTCGATATCCGTTCGACTTCGCGTCCAGTTGTTGCATGGCGACAACCCTTCGGCTCAACTAGCCGTCTGGGCGTGGATCGTTCCGCGCGGCACCATGCAGCACCCTGTTCGCGACAGCTGCATGCGCTTTGGGCAGCGCACTTACACTACCTTGCCCCGTCAGCCTTCCCAGCCCACCTTTGGCGAACTCTCCCTCTCCACCCCTTACACCGACAACCTCCCCACCTTCATACAGGACCACCGATGAACAGACGATGTCTACCACCTCCGGCATGCCGGCCCCGAAGCAGGCCCGCTTTCAGCTACCCCTTCCCTTATCCGGGTCAACTTCGTACGACCGTCCGGCGTTCCAGCACTCACAGGCCTGGTCGACATGCCTCTACTCCAATACCGAAATCTTCGTCGCCAACGGACTCCAACATATCCCGCTTTCAGGGCACACCGACATCGAGCCAGGCGACCTCCTGGACACCTCAACTTCTCCGCTGATCCAAATACCGGCCCCATCCCCGTCCGACCCTTCCACGGAGTTCCAACCGACATTCCCCACCTCCAACGTCCACGCCTTACATGACAACATCCCAGTGGCCGACAACGGAGCCCCTTCCGCAGACACCACAACCCCGCCGAAGACACCCTGCCCACAACTCCTGAAGCGCCTAACCAACAATCAGCGGACGACCTTCCTCAACCTGTGGGACTGACTCCCTCTCCACTTACGTGACATCACGTTCGATCTCCACGTCGCCGGCTGGTCTCCTAGAGTTATCACAGCTTTGGTCGACATTCTCTGCGACTTCCCCGACGTCTTCTCCACTTCTAAAACCGACTTCGGCTCTTGCTCCCTTATTCCGTTCAAGATTTCCGGTTCACCGGACAGCGCACCTGTCACTTCCGGACCGTACCGCATCAACCCAATCATCGCCAAAAGGGCCGACGCAGTGCTCGACCAATAGCTGGCCGCTGGACTAATCCAACACTCTACCTCCCCCTATTCCAACCCCATGGTAGCGATCCCGAAAAAAGACGGCAACGTCCGTATTACGGTTAACTACAAGAAGCTCAACGCGATCAGCTCCCTCGGACAACTCCCCATCCCCTGCGTAAACGAAGTCCTTGATTCCGTAGGAAAAGGTCGCATCCTCTCCCTGTTCAACTAACCTGGTGTCCTCGTTCCATCAAATCACAATCGACAAGGACACCATCCCCCTTACAGCGTTCTGCACACCTACCAGGCTCTTCAAACGGCTCGTCATGTCTCAGGGCAGTAGCGCGGCGCCGGGTTGGTTCGTCAAGGTTATAAACGAGGTCATCAAAAACCTTGAGCATGTTGCAGCCTACCTCGACGACGTCATCGTCTTAGACCCCGACCCCTCCAACCAGGTCGACAACATCCGGGCCCTCTTCGAACGCCTCCGCAAGCACAACCTCAAACTTTCCCCCGCCAAGGTCAAACTTGGTGCCACCAAAGCCGATTTCCTTGGACACACCATTTACTCCCATGGCGTTAGCCCTAACGCCGACAAGGTCGCTGCTCTCACGAACATGCCGACGCCGAAGAACACCAAACAACTCCGCTCCCTAATGGGAGGCATTGGCTACTACTGGAAGTACATCCCAAACATGTTCACCCGTCTCCGCCCCGTCACAGCCCTCCTCAAGCAAGGCGTCAAGTTCGAGTTTACCCCAGCCATGGAAGCCATCGTCCTACAGCTCCTCCGCCCCCATCCTGGTCTACCCTGCCTGGGATGCCGTCGCCGACAACTCCCGTCCTTTCCGCTTGTATTGCGACGCCAGCCGCGATGGCTTTGGCGTCACTCTCGAGCAAGAACAACCCGACAGCTCCATTCGCCCAATCCTCTTCATCGCGCCACCCTCGACAACGAACGCTCATGGACCCCCCTCGATATTAGCTGGCAGCATCGTGTGGGCCATCAAACGCCTCCGAGGACACCTGTGGTCTACGAAGTTCCGGATATACTCGGATCACAAAGCGCTGGAAAACATTTCCAAGGTGGGAGAACACAACGAACGCTCGCGTCCAGCGCTGGCTGGAATACCTGCTCGCTTACTCCTACACGTTGGAGTACCGTAAAGGTACAGCCAACGGCAACGCCGACTTCCTTTCCCGCCTTCCCCAACCAGCCGCCGATCTCGATAATACGGGACCCAACCGCCTAACAAGCCCCGACACTGTGGGTATCTACCTCATCCAAGCCTGCGGCTACACCCTTTCGAAGCCCTTCACACCGGGTATTGGCTTGGGTGGGCTCGCTGACCCACCCTCCGACACCGCCGTTCCTACCCCGCCGCTCGACCTTATTGACCGCGACTTGTTCGACTTCCGCCACCTTTGCCTAAGTTCTGTTCAAGACCCTGCCGCCGAGTCGTTTCATAGCGACCCCGCCGGCCCACGCCTTGTCCAAGACCCCACCGCCAACTCGCCTCACAGCGTTTTCACCTGTCCAAGCCCTCTCGAAGACCCCGCCGCCGAGTCGTTTCACAGCGACCCCGCCGGCCCACGCATTGTCCAATACCCCACCGCCGATTCGCCTCACAGCGTTTTCGCCGGTCCAAGCCCTGTCCAAGATACCGCCGCCGAGTCGTTTCACAGCGACCCCGCCGGCCCACGCCTTGTCCAAGACTCCACCGCCGACTCGCCTCACAGCGTTTTCGTCGGTCCAAACCCTGTCCAAGACCCCGCCGCCGAGTCGTTTCAAAGCGACCCCGCCGGCCCATGCCTTGTCCAAGACCCCACCGCCAACTCGCCTCACATCATTTCCGCCGGTCCAAGCCCTGTCCAAGAGTCGTCTCACAGCGATTTCGCCGGCCCACGCCTTGTCCAAGACCCCGCTGCTCACTCGCCTTGCGGCGTTTCCGTCGGCCAAATTTCCGCCCAAGACTCCAACACCGCCGCTCCTCCCGGCTCCGAGAAAGTCGCCGTGGACGCTGGTGCTCCTCTTGGCTTGGCTTTCAGGCCGCCCATCGTCTCCCCATCGCCCACATCGGGCGTCTCAACATCGTCCTCTCCCCCTCCGTCGTCGAACCTGATCTCTTCTCGGACCCGTAATCGCTGCGCTGCCGCAGCTGGCACTCCCCTGACACCTACGGATTACAGCTTCAACCACCGAGCAACCACCACCGCGGCCCCAAGACAGCAAACACTCCGACACCAACCGCCTCCACTCCGAACCAGGCCCAAACCACGACCCCAACAGTCGAACACCGCTCCAACCCGCGCCTTACTCCCAGCCACAACAGCGGCGACGAAGCCACCCCCAATACGGACCCCTTCAACATCAGCGCCTTACCGCCAGCCACAAGATCGGCGACAACACCACCCATTACACAGAACTTTTCGACACCAGCCGCTCCCCTCCGGGAGCCCGCCATCGAACTTATCGACACCACCCATCTCCGTTCCTGCGTCGACCAATTCACCCGCACAGACTGGGCACGTAAACAACGCAACGATTCCCTTTGCTCCGCCACCATGCAATTCCTTCCCTGGGCTCCCCTTCCCCGGCGCCGGATAACCTGCTGAACTTCATTCCCCCCCTCCGCCGGCCAACACTTTCGGAAGTTCTTCTCCTAAGAGAGAAGCCCGACTCGACACCACGGACGACGACACCGTTCTTGTCGTCCACCGGCCGCCCACAATGCCCTCACCACAGCCCGCTGACCTAACCCCGCGCATCTACGTTCCAATGCTACTGCGTCCATGGGTCCTGCACACGTGCCACCCCACCACCTCTTACCACCTTGGGACTTCCCGCACACTCACCATGATGAAGCGTTTTTTCTGCTGGATAGGCATGGCCAATCAACCCTCCTCAAGTGCCAGGCGCGCAAGTCTTCGCGACAAACCGTTCGCTGGCCCACCCACTCCCTACCGCTACCCAACGGCCCCGGCATCCTCGTAAGCGTCAACTATTTTGGACCTCTTCCGATCACACCCCGGGGCAACGTCTACATCCTCCTCTTCACTGACCGTTTCAGCCGCCTAGCCGACATGTACGCCGCAACCGAGGCCCACTTCACCACCGCCGGCAAAATACACATCCTAATTGACCGGTATGTCCCTCTGTGGGGGTGCCCCGTTACTCTCCTCTCCGACAAGGGACTCCAATTCACTTCAAAACTCGCCCACGCCATTTACAAACGCCTCGGGATACACAAGATCAACACCAGCTCCTACCACCCCTGCACCAACAGCGGTGTTGAGCGCGTCAATCACACGATGGCTCTGATGCTCGCCATTGGGGGTAACGAACAACAAAGCGACTGGGATCTTCAACTTCCTCACGTGGAGAGCGCCTACAACAACTCAGTTAACGCCGCTACCGGACTCACGCCGAACGAAGTACACTTCGTCCGACTCCCCCGACTCCCTCTCACCGTATTCGACACTCCCAACATTGGCGGAGATCAAAGCTTAAACCGCGACCAATTGGCACATATGACCCTGGCCATCGATCGTCAACAACGAGCCCACCGCGCTGTTCGCGCTCTTCACGCCATCACCGTTTCAAGGCTGGACCGCCGCAACACCCCACTCTTGGACGCCCTCCGCCGATCTCCACCGTTCTCCACAGGCGATTGGGCGAGGGGGCACTGCCGCTACCATCCGCCATGGCGCAAGAAAAGGAACCGACGCCATCGTCCTCAAGACCAAGCTTTCCTTCAACTAGATCGGCCCGTTTAAAGTCCTCGCCGTCGGCCCAGCACCGGTCTCCGCCACACCAGACCACCGTCCTCTCCAAGACAAGCTACTCTACCTCGACCTCCCTTCGGATATGCCGGGTCGCGACTCCAACTGCCGCGTCTCCGTCGTCCGGTGCAAGCGCTGCCACAACCCCAACGATACCCACAACCTACCCACGCATCTCCCAGCCGGCCTCACCACATACGTCCTCAACTCCTTCGCGAACAAACCCCCCCCATATCACGTCACCCTTGACGACGTCTCACCACCGCCTGAACGCCTCGAGGTCGAACGGATCTCGGGCCACCAACTTGTTCGCGGCCGTGGTGGCATCATCACGGTACGAGACTCATTGGACCGGGCTTCTAAGCCCTTCCTGGGAACGCGAGCTGGATTTACAACACTTCCGAGCCCACATCCTGCGGTACTGGTCCGGCACCCCAACGCAACTCCGGCAAGCCAACCGCTTATACCGCCAGATGCGCATCGGCGCCGCGCACCGCGAACTGTCGCGCACTCGGGGCGAAATATACCTCGCCCCTTGTTACGGCCTCGTCCCGCGCACTCTTTGGATCAAGAACTTCTGCTTCTCAACCCTCCCTCCCGGGGCGCACATTTGGTACAAGGCCCGCAACAACTTCTGGTGGCTAGGTAAGATCGCCCATTGCGCCCAGCTGGACACTTCTTCAAGCAACTCCTACATCGTCCAATTCCTCGACGACCCCGGATCGATCAAAATCGACCTCCTGCCGACATCTTATACTACATTTCCGGAGGCTATCTACGAATCTTGGTGCCTTCCGCGTTCGCTGGCTGGAGGACTCGCTCGCGCGGTGCTGCGGAACCCAGACGCACCCCGTGGAGTAGACACTACCCCCCTCTAGTTGCCCGTTCGTAGCACCTTCTCTCATCCTTTTAACCTGTGTCTTCTAAGTTTGGTAAGCAGCAGGTTCCGATTTCATAGCCTCCCTCATTAATCACACGGCTACGCTTTTACTTTGCCGCGGTTAGTTGCTTACTTTTTCAGCGCGACGATGTCTTTTGGTAGAGTACCGATATAGCTATTAGAGCATGGCTGCCTTCCTGAAGAGGCATCGTGCTATTCTTCGGTTTGGTACAATATTTATATGTCCTTCTTTGTGTTACTTGGTATGATTTGGTTGCTGTCTCTTTCCGTTGGACACACAGCACTGAGCCTTTATTGTGTCTCCTACAGTGCGCTCCTTAGTACGATTTGGTTTTTGCCTCTTTCCGTTTCACACACAGCACTGAGCCTTTATTGTGTCTCCTGCAGTGTGCTCCTTCGTACGATTTGGCTTTTGTCTCTTCACGTTGGACACACAGCAATTTATTGTGTCTCCTACAGTGTGATAATTTCCCCGTTCTGCCGTTGTCTTGGCTATACCATCGTAGCGTTAGTTCCAGTACACACTGTTTTTGTCTCCTGATTTTCTCCGTTGCCTTGGTCTGTTCCCGTTGGACACACACCCCTTAGCGCTTCGCCAACTCTCTACAGTGTGATCTTTCGTGCGTTTTGTGTTGGGTCTCTCCCATTCACCACCATAAGTGTTGACCCAACGTCTGGTTTGGATCCCGTATTATCGTCGTATCCCCGTGCTAGGATCTGACTTATGTGAACAAGAAATCGTCACCCCTTCTATCCGAGATAGGGGTTAACTCTTTCCAGAGGCGTCTCAGCCTCATTACGAGGTGTGGGGTAGTCTACAGCTTTTGTCTTCTTTTTATGTTTTGAATAGACGCATCTTCGACCCCTCTCCGATTTCTGAATGGTTGATATCCATTCTTGTGTCGTCGTGTGATCTGCATGTACGACTATTCAGGGTGGGCTAATGTGATAGTGTGACCTGATCTGTTAGCTATAGACAACCATTGGCAGGGCGTAGCTATTGGTGTACACCTGCAGTTATATCAAACAACCATGCTTTGTTATCTGATAACGTAGTTGGAAGATATAACCATATGGCGTTGTCGTAGGTCGTCGACTACGACGACCCCTTCTCGGGGAGATCTGGGGTTCGTAAGAGACGCCAACACGGCACATATCATATAGGGATAGGATAGTTGACTATAACCGTACCATAGAATGATCGACATAAGCACGACAGTATATCGTGATTTGCATGCGCGGCGGATTATCAGACGCGTATTTTAGGAGGCTGAGAAACTACTTAGAGCTAACGTACTAGATAGTATACCTGTTAATAGCATATTTGGTATTTGTACCAGGTATTTGGCATGTACGGGCACGATATATGTGCAGGACAGAGGGGATGAGATATGGATTTGGGTTCAACTGCGGTGCCGCGGGAGCACCGCCTCACCCCCCTCTCCTCCCCCCCTTCCTCACAACATTAATCAGCCTCAAGCACCCCGCTTTTGGTTTCAAGAGCTACAACAACCACATTAAGAGAAACGAGTCAAAAAGGGTTAAGACCCAGTCGGCGTCCCCGATGGTCTAGTGGGTTAACCGCGCAACCACTGAGGTCAATGTCGCGGGTTCGAGCCCCCCCGAATGCATACTCGCACTCGTAGGGACTTTTTCTTGTGCTAAAAATTGACTTGCGGAAAGCGCGAGAGCGTGAGTTAGCAA
>JAYJMJ010000411.1:3091957-3129858 GCA_036873875.1 Laminaria ephemera | reverse complement strand
ACCCGATTAAAAATCCCCTGGCCTCGGTACGCAGCCAAATTTTTTGCAACCCCCCCCCCCCCCCCGAATTTCCGACGATTTTGGGTTAAGGAGTCCCGTCATTCAGAAAACGTTTCTGCCGAAAAGTACTACCTCCATCGTAGCACGAGTCGTCATTATCTGTCCTGCTTCGTCGGCTTCCCTGATGACCAAGGACGCATGCTACCGTAGAGCTGCGCAATTATATTTATGAGGATCCTAACTTGAGGGGGTCTGTACCTCATCCAAAAATTGATTTGGAAGAATTAAAAGGGCTCCCCGACGAACAACCACATAGCTTAGGAATACAACGAAACACATTTAAATAAAAGAGAATGAAAATTCCGACGATTTTGGGTTAAGGAGCCCCGTCATTCAGAAAATGTTTCAGCCGAAACGTGCTACCTCTATCGTAGCACTCGTCTTAAGGACACTTTGGATATCTTGCCGAACATGATTGAGCCGGCTTCAGCGGGTGAACGCAGTGACGTGGCGCTGCATGGCAGAATGGGTGGTTGCAACGCATGTCTAGCTCTTAACGACCGTGTGCGATGCTACTACTGCCGATTCAAACACCGAACGGGTCGGGCTACCCGCTCGAGATGCTCATCACAAACGTCTCCATCCCCGTAGAGTGCCAGTCTCTTGTTGTGGACTCGTTGCAAGGTCTCACCATGAAAGCAACGGCGATGAGAGGAATGAGGTGCAGAAAGCACGTCGAGGGACTAACTTCCCTTTCCTTGCTTTCCGTCTTCTTGAGGGCTGTGAAAAACGCTGCTGTTAGCGTCAACACGTACGTTTCGGCAAATAGCCACTTTGACGGTAAGACGGGTGTCCTTGAAGTCTTGGCGCTATGTACTCCTCCGGAACCTCGCCATCCTGTAGATCGCCTTTTCCTCTTTGAGAACTCGAGGCGAGACCTCGCCAGAAAAATAACAATGGTGAGATGAATGTCTCTCATCGTTGACAGGAATTTCTCTCATCGTTGTTCCTTTCATGGTGATGTCTGCAACGACATTGCCGCTCTACAGGATACCGCGTTTTCGGATGTAAATGTCGTGTAGAGAACCCAAGGCGAGCGATGTTACCCTCAATACGGCCTTGTATTGAAGCGCCTATGATAGCGGTTAGAGGGGCGTTGAACATGGCCACCGAGACGACAGGATCCAAGACGAAATGTTTATTAAGTGAATTTATGTTTTGTCCTCCGGCGGATGGGGAATAATATAGCTTAAGCTCTCCACACTTCCACGTATTTTCTGCCCCATGAGCGCTGCTAGTATGAGTTAGGACACGTGCTACGATAGAGGTAAAACGTTTGGACAATTCCTATTTCTGAATGACGACGCTCCTTAACCCAAAATCGCCGGAATGTCATTCTTGGTTTGCAATCCGAATATTATTTTTACCTAGACCATGGGTTTGGTCGTCGGGTTGCACTTTCAGTTCATTCAAACTATAACGTTTAAACTATAACGTTTTGGGTGAGGTGTGAAGCTCGTCAAGTAAGGCGCCTCAGAAAAAAACAATGGTGCACCTTTACCGCAGCATGGGTCTAAGGCGGTTAAATGCCTTTGGTCTATAGTTAGACAGCGCTGTATGCGATAATCAGAATACGAATAGGATGTGAGTGCACCCGGGAAAGATACACGACTGTACACTCGATATCCGATCATCCGTGAAACAACTTCATCAAGCAAAACTTCGATGTTCTGGGTGACGACTGTAATCTTCATGTCTTCTGAACCAACACGGTGTAAGGCGTTGCTAAAACGCGGAACGTGTCAGGCTCTGTACGTGCGGTCGTTAACTCTCGAGCAACAGGAAGAGTGCCGCAAGGTGAATTGTCATATATTTCCCGTTGAAGAATTTCAACATGAGCACTATGTCGGTGGGGATATCGCTAGGCATAAGTTTACCACCGGACTTCGGGCGAGCCATAATGCACTAGACATATTCCTTGCGACACCCACACCAACATAGTGCGCATGGTGATATCATTCAGCGGAAGTAGGGGATATGTAACATTTCTGCACTTTTCCGGTTTTTCAAGAGCCCACGCAGGCATATACGGACTCTTGACACGTTCCGCGTTTTGGCAACGCTATGAGAACGATTGGACTGAAGCTCCACAAGTAGTGGGGAACAAGTGTCATGCATCGTTTCTCAAGAAAATTAACCGGAGATAGGTGCGTATTAGCCGCCAGGTGATGAGGGCGGCAGTTTCCAGATAGTTGTAGCCGTGCCTTAAGGGGACTGTCCGAAGAAGAAAGTTGTTTTGGTGTCCTCATTCCACATGACGGAACGAGCCTTTGGGACACATATAGCATCTCGAAGATTAATATTTTCACTGAAATATTGGATAATTTTACACATCCAACCATCCGCGGCTTGATACTTGAGCAGTCAGTGAATGTTTCTTTCCCTGAGAGCACCGCACAAATGAAAAGGGTCGAGCCGCAGAAGGCGGTTATTCCAATAAGGATAGTCAACTGGAACCGGGTTTGACCAGGGCTAGACTAACATTCGGGGGAAGAGCTTCGGAAATGGTGTCCAACTTGGCCTTATGGTTGGCAGTGGTACAGAGAATAGAGACAGCGGAGTTTGTCAGATCCACAATCAAGCCCGCCGTTCTCTGGGCCCAACCATCCTTGGTTTGACATTTGGGCAGTTAGTTCGTGTCTCTTTTACTGAGGGCACCGTACGAATGAAAAGGGTCGTCCTTTTGGAGATAGGTTAGTACCAGTAAGGATAGTGAACTGGAACCGGATGTGACCATGCCTGATCCCAGCGCCAGGCATGTCCACACGCGTTTGCAGTTCACTATTCTTGCTACCTCCGCAGCACAATCCTGTTCAGTCGTATGGTGCAGTCAGTGTAAGAAACATGAAATAACTGCTCATGTTTCACGCCACGGTGGTCAAAGGAAAATGGAAGGCTGGCTTTGTTGAGTATCTGACAAATTCAACTGTATCTTTTTTCTATAACACACCCAACCATAAAGTCAAGGTGAGCTCAAGTTCAAACGCTAAGCCCATGAATAACTGCCGTGGTGTATAATAGTATCTCATGGACAAACAGCCCCCCCGGATTGATGATTTCTTTGTTTGAGAGGACTGCCTTTACTGGATGGAGATGTAATCTTCAGCGGAAACAGTGGAGGATGTCAGAAAGAAAGATGCCAGAAGAGTACAAAGGTTCTGTGCTACGGTCAAGGAATCGTTCAAGTGGGTTAAGGGATAACTGTTCGTATTTGTTGTTGTGTTGTGGATGGGTTTCCCGAGGATAAGTCAGCCTTTTCCGTCATATCAGAAATGGTCGAAACGCAGAAGGAAGTCCGTAAGAGCAAGACCAGCAGATTGCCACCCACCACGACGAACGTTGCCCTATGGAGACTTACTCCCCCTGGTAATGGTTTTCTGTACCCTGTCTGCCATGCTATCATTTTCAAACCCGTACAAGGGAATGTCGAAGCCAACGTGGTCATGCTTACGTCCTTGTGTACCCAAGTTTCCTCCCTTTTCCATGTGAGCGCATAGAGCAGAGGGGGGGAAACTGGGTTATCGGAGACAAGCAATTCAACTCTGGTTTTGATATTGCTTTTTCGGGTTTGCAAATAATTTCACGGCAGATGGGGTAGAGCAGACTGCTACCTGGGAGACTTTTACTCTGCAGGGCCAAGGAAGATCAAGCCATTGTGCGATCCCGCCCGAATATGTAGTTTCGTTGTTGTTTCCTTGTTTGTTGGCCTTTAGCCGCAGTCTGTTCAGAGTAACTCCATAGCGAGCGCGTACGAGACGTGGTAGGTAGAAAACGTCAGTACCAGAAAGCTTAGCTGAAGAGGCCGCCCTGAAGAGCAGCCCGCCAACTCTACAAGAAGCGCCTCGATATCCCCGCAATTTGGAACCCCCACACTAGGCGTTGGTTTCCCCGAGCCCCCGCGTTCCGGAAGCGGTGTCAATGCGTTGTGTGTATGGTAGGGAACGAGGTAGATCTCCCCTCTAAAATGCAGGCCAGGATAACCGTCACCGATCATAGATGCTTTAGGGATGAGCCATGTGCAACGACGGTTGATGTCTTGCCTGTCGTTGCCCCTCCCATCAAACACCACACCATACACCGTACAAAAATATACAATAACCATGCATCTGCGCCTCCAATGAGAGATTGCATGCAGGAGGTATTTGCGGACGGCACGAAGGTTGTGGCTAGGCCAGACCACCTGAAGCGAGAACCGAAAAACGTGTTTGGGTGGAAGAAGCAGAACGACGAGGGGTACGAGCTGTACGCCACCATAGGGGGGTGGCCTTCCAGTTGAGGAGAAGGTCGTGTTGGGTGATACAGTCGAGGACACGATAGGATGATACGACTTTTGTTTCACCATTGTCTTCATACGAAACTCGTACCATCCCAGCATTTCCCCGGGTTTAATGGCCCTCACGCTCTCCTCCCCCACCTTCACCTCCACCCCCTCGCGTACAGATTGTATCCCTTGTTTTTCCAAATCCTTTGGAGACCCCTCAATACAAAATCCTATGCAGGATGTGGTCGTCGCCGGCACGAAAATTGAGTCTAGACCTGGACGCCAAACGTCAGAAACGACTCACTGATTTTCGTGGAAGAGGCAGAACAAGAACAGGTACGAACTGTGCGCCACCTTGGGGGGATGAAGGTCTAGCCGGCAGAGAATACTTGTAGAGGGTCACAGCCGAAGACATGATGAGATGAAGCCAATTTCGTTTCACCTGTGTGTTTAAAGGAATGTCGAGTCATCTCATCGAGTCCTCGACAGTGATGCCCCATGCGGCCTTTTCCCACAGCAGGACCTCCCTCCCCCAATCGGCGACATGCAGCCAGCACCTGTTGTTTCGTTACCTCCATGGAGAACGCCCCCAATACAAAGTGCCATGGGGTAGATATCTGTAGACGGCACGAAATGTTTTTCTATACTTAGTTGCCACAAGCGATAATGGACGTACCAATTCCTTGAGGGAGGCCAAAAAGCAAACATGCACGGGCTGTATTTTGCCTATGGGGGGGTGGAGGTCTAGCTGGGGGAGAAGGCTATTTGGGGTAGCGCAGCCGGGGACGTAATGGGATGATACGAGTTTCGCTTTAACATATTGCGAAACTAGTATAATCTTATCATGCCCCCGGCCGTGTTTCCCCAGACAGTCTTCCCGCCCAGCTGGGTTTCCATCCCCCCATCGGTAAAGTACAGGTCGTACCCTTGTTCTACCGTCCTCCTCCAATCCAGTTGGTCCCTTCATGCTCGCGTGTGGCTGCCAGATCTAGACACATTCTTCGACTTGTCAACGCATATCTCTTGCACAGTGTTTTATTGGAGGCGCAGATTTTGAGCGAGTCGATGGTAAAGTGAAGCAAACGTCCTTAATGTAGCGTCTGACACATGTCGCCTAAACGGGCTGTCTAGACACATGCCACGGCAGAGGCGCACCATTATTTTTCTGAGGCTCCTCACATGAGGAGCTCTAAACCTCGCCCAAAAGAGGGGATTTTGAGTAAACTGAAAGAGCGACCCGATGAACAAACCCGTGGCCTAGGTATACAAAAAATAAATATTGCAAAACAAGAATGACATCCCGACAATTTTGGGTTAAGGAGCCCCGTCATTCAGAAACACAAAAGCCCAAAAGTGCTACCTCTATCGTACTATTAGTAGCACGCGTCTCTATGCGATTAACCCATCACACACTGCGGAAAAAACTGTTTTGGATGTGTCGGGGGATTCACGACAGGCCCTTCAACATAACCTCACTTCAATCAATCGCCCACCCAAACGGCGCGGATTGTCTTGGATCGAAGGTCGTATCGTCCTCTCATGCCCTCGGCTGCGACAAGCCATACAATTATCTGCCCCCAGCTGGACCTGTATCCCCCCACCGCAAACGTACTGATCGTTTCCCTTGTTTTGCTGCTTCCTGGGATGATATATGTTTATCCATTCTTGACTGTGTTTGCCGTATTGAGACGCAATCTTCGTGCCGTCGACGGTTACCTCCTGCATGGGAACTGTGTATCGAAGGCGCAGAGCGGAGGTGGGTCGTGGAGAACCTGAAGCACGCGTTCTCCTCCGAGTCGAAGCGCCAAACAAACTTCATGCGAACGGACTGTGTATCCGATTCACCAGCGACCAACAGCTGCAACCAATATAGAGGTATATTGGGATCAACCATAGGCACACTACAACGTCACTCACCTCAATTGGTGCCCCGAACGTGTGCGGAATGGCTAGGTTTAACTCCAAAGCAAACATAAGGCAATGTGTGGAGTATTTGGCCGTGTTGTTTTGTACGTCAGTGGGGTGCCGTCCTCACGAATGCAGTATTTCTCGATATTGATGCAGAATATTGTTTACCACTCTAGTGAGTTCGCACAGCTCTTCAAAGGTAAGAGACCGTGCCCTGCCCGGTTGGGTAGATCAACGCTTTTTTTGTTGTCTGTGTTCGAACTTTCAACGCACACAATCCTCTTCATATCGAAAGGGACGGTGCATGTTTATCTGTCCTTTTATTGAATCGTTGGTGGATGGGATTTTGTCACAGTCCCGTTGTGACGAATGTAGCATAGCAAGATTATTTTGCTTTTATTCTACCTCGCCGGGACGGCGTGACTTCAAACTTTGGCTTCCTATTGTACGGTGAACCCCTCTCCGTGAACGCCGGAAGAAACCACGGAAGAGGGCACACAATAATACCGCTCTCTCAAGGTACGCACGTTCATAGCTATTAATAGCAAGGCCTTTTTGGCAGTGTCAAAAAGTTTTCACCGTCGCTAGTGGTGGTTTTACGTTTCTGCTAGGACAGCTGAGGGGCGGCGGTAATGCGGTTATTTCACTATCCAGAATGCACTCGACTCCAATCGAGGTGTATCGGGTGCCTCGGGAAACTGGTTGAGGTAGTATGTGTATGAACAAGATACATCGACAAGGTTTTCACAGCGCTGAAGGGGAAACCTATCTAAGAGGCTGGAATAGCACCTGTCGATCTGGCACGTGAGGCATTGCGAGGGCAGTGACAGGACGGGAGTAAACTCCGCTCAAATATGCCGTAACTCTACATGGTGTGTATAGTGAAGAGAAACCCTCAATCACAGACCCCAAACCTGAGCGACAGCGTTTAACGTACACTATTTAATAAGGAGAACTGTTTTCTTCCGGCGTTCTTCCGGCAGACGCTTAGGGGCGACCCTTGTAAGATTGCGGCTGCCTGCTCCCCCGCCGTTGCCCCTTCCATCGAGCACCGAACCGTGCACACCAGACTGAGGATGTAACACACCCTACATTTGCGACTCCAATGAATTATTCCAACATGGAAGCAATCGTTGGCGGCACGAACGTTGTATCTAAATCTGGCCGCGCCAAGCGAGAACGGATGCACCGATTTCGTTGGAGGAGGCAAAAAATGCAACATGAATGAGCTCCGCGCAGTGGACGATGGGATTGGGGTAGGAGGGTGGGTGGCAGTGTGGGGAAGTTCAACCGACGACACGGTGCGATGAACCAGCCGTTCGCTGTGACGCCCCACGCCGTCTTCTCCTCCAGCCATGTCTCAATCACAATATCGACCAGGTGAAGCTCGTGCATATCGTGTTTTTGCCTTCTTCGAAGGAAAGTGGTCGATTCATTCACGCATATGATGGCCAGAGCTAGACACAACATTTGTGCCGTCGACGACTACCTACGTTTGTGTGGCTGACGTAGCTGCTGCGCCGGTTGAGGAGAACGTAAACAATTCGTTGCTCGGAGTCGTAACGTCCAAACCATGCCGCGTTTACTAATTTTATGTCCGATTTTCTCGTCAAACACTGCGGCATCAAAAGTACAGGTATCGCGAGATCGACTACAGGAACACTGCAATGTCGCTAAACTCAACTGGCGCCCTAAGGGTGAGCGGAAGGGGAAGGATCAGCTAACAGCTAACAAAGCACGTGTCGGGAAATCTTCTTTTTGCGTTTTTGCTGTCAGTATACGCGGTGTAGCCCTCTGGAACATGTCGGGTCTCGATATGGATGTAAACAACGACAGCGAATGAGTAGTTTCCTAAGCCTATGTCGCAATGCAGAGAGGCAGCAACTATACCCTACACTTTGGAGCAGATCGACATTTGGTTTGCTGTCGGTGTGGGTACTGTCAACGTAACAACCTCCTGCTAAGCAAAGGTATGCCTTGCCACTCCCCCTTCACATAATCGTGAGTGGGTAGGTTGTTTCTATGTTCCGTTGATGTGAAGGCCACTCAGTAAGACGCTACCGCCGTTGATCCATATCTTGGGGACGGCGTGCTGGTGATCCATATCATCGGGGCGGTGTGAGGTGAGTTTAAGCCTTGACTTTGTATTGTACGGCCGACGCCTCTTCGTGAACGCAGCAGCGCTATTTCTTCCCAGGGGGTATAATCGTTAAGGGACTGGCCTTGCTTGTGTTCGCTACGAGAATACGGTAATGGTGGTTTCGACCCAAGGTGTTTGAGGCTGCGCCACCCTCTCCCCCCCAACCTTCTGGGGGCTAGAGGCCTGCGTGGCAACACGTACTGTGACGCTCACCTCATACATCCTGTACTTGGAGCTGGAACAACATGCAGACTCCGTATACGCGCATATTATATATTATAACGTACAAAGCACTTCATGTAACATCCATGACAGCCATGCTCTGCACACACACTTAGACCACTTTCCTGTCGTGAACCCTGGCGCCAGCATACCCGGTATATATGATATGATACTGCATACTGGAAGACGACTACAAGATGCGCGATCGTCGACATCAATCGCCGTGAAGAAAGCAACGCTCGGCGTTGATCGATACTGCCGTACCCCACCGCGCCGCCGGACTCAGAGTCACCCCAGCCACCCGATGTGTGTGTCCAAGATTACAAATGCGGTTTATCATTTGTATACCCTGCGTCCACATTGGGGGAGGGTTGAAATTATAGAACTGTAGAATGTAATAATGTGCTGAACAGCCTCCCTACCATCTACATACAAGCCAAACTTGAGTATAATAAATCTAAGTAGACTGCCACCCTTAAAACACGTTCGCAGGTTTAGTTTTCTCCGACCCACGCATCTACCTGTACTTGCTGATGCTGTGTTTTCAGTACTCAAACCAACTATGTATCGCACAGTATGTACGCGGACTGTTGTTGTTTTGGTAGCAGGCGATAAGACAGGAAGAGGGAATCTGCCGGCAACGGTGGTGAGCTACACGTCATAGATCGTGCCTGCAGCCGTGGGCAAGTATAAGTGCGCTTCACCAGGGCCTCGTCCGCTACTGCTCGCGCCTTCCTTCGCGCTTGTTTCCCCCGTCTCGTTCTGCTCCACTGCAACTGGCTTGCTGCTTCCACAGCCTCCTCCACAATGTGGTATCACTTGTTATTCAAGGTGTTTGACCCGTATCACCTTTTCGAGACGCTCCGGTACTCCTTAAATTAGGAGTCCACGCAGTTCGATCCACAGCAGGACGGGGAAGTTCTCCCAGCTACCGAGTAGGTAGGGACGACGTGGACGACTCTCGCATCTCGTATCCTCAGTAGTTCTCCCACAACCCCTGTTCTCTGGCTTTGGATAAATTAGAAAATCTCTGAACGGGGTTGCTGCTCATTCTACAAATCATTTTGGCCCCAACTCTTGGAACCACCTTCGTGCCTCCGATTGCTGCAATTTCGTGGTTCCAGATGTTAGGATGGACCCCTCTTCGTGGACGCCGCCGATAACGACGCAGACCCCTCGCAATCGTTCCGCTATCTCTCGGATTCCTCATTGAAACGTCAACGACAAGCCAGATGTTTTGGCCATGTCGGTGGCTTTTCGCCATATCTATTAGATGTCTAGCGATTACTGTGATTCGCTTCCCTTCCACGGCTCCGGATACTTTAGAATTCCGCCGTGGTGTACCCGATGACTCGGTGAACAGTTTGTGCCAGTATGCGCATACAAACGGGTAATACACGACTACAGGTGGGGCTATTTATCTGAGAGGTAGCCACAGCACCTTTTGATCTGACAAACCGGGTGGGTTGCGTTCACATTAATAGGTAGAATAGAATCTCCACGAACTTTCCCTAACCCTACATGTTGCACATGGGCGACGCGCTACCCCCTAGTACAGTCGCCAACCCAGAGCAACAGCGCTCCGTGCACAGTACAACTAATCATAACTGTTTCCTTCCAAAGGTGTCAGGGGCTACACACGTGAGGTAACGGTTGACTGCTCGCCTCCCGTTGCCCCTCATATCACGCACAATAACATGCACAATACAATTGAAGAAATAACTGCCCTGAATCTGTTCCTCCAATAGCACGTTTTCATGCCGGAGGCAACCACCGATGGTGCGAAATTTGTGCCTAGATCCGGTCACCACAAGCGAGAGTGGATTATCCTATTTCCATGGAGAAGTCGCCAAACTACGTGGTGCGAGCTGTACGTTCGCGATGGACGTATTGAGATAAAACCGTCGGAGACGACGGTGTGGGGATTCATAGCCAAGGACAGACGGGGTGATACGATTGTCGTTTCACCACGTTATGTGGTGTACCGAACACCACCATGTCTGCGCTTGAGTACCTACCTACTCCGTTGTCTGCTGCAGCTCTATCACCGTCCCCGCATCGGTGACGTTCGGCTCGTAGTTTTTGTGTTTTTGCTTCTTCCAAGGAAATCGGTATGTCTGTTGTATCTTATCCCACGCTGTGTATATTCCTTCAATCGTTTGTTTTCATGCCGTGGGTAACTGTCGACGGCGGGAAGGTTTGGTCCAAATCTAGCCACCACAAGGGAGAATGGATAAAGTTGTAAATTTGGAGGAGACAAAACGACAACTGTTACAAGCGTACGCCACCGGTGGGGGGGGTGGAGGTCCAGGTAAGGGAGAAGACCGTGTGGGGCGTCTAAGCCGATGACACGATGGGACGATGCAATTTTGGCTTAACACAATATTTGTTTAAACGAAAATCGCATCATCCTGTCATGTTCTCAGCCGTAACACTTCGTACGGTTTTCTCTCCGAGTCGAACTTCCATCCCTCCATCGGTGTCGTACAGCTTGTGGCCGTTGTAATGTTTATCTGTCCCAAGGAAATCGCTCCATCCATTCTCACTTCTAGCGCCAAGCCTTAGACGCAGCCATGCTACAGTTGATGGCTACCTCCTGCATGGACTCTTGGTGTTGAAGGCGCAGATGAAAAACGGGTTTGGCAGAACGCCAAAGCAGCCTTGCCCCGCCTAGTCGCAGTATTGAGACAAGGTCACGTGAACGATCTTTCTATCTGATGAACACATCATACACTTCGGCAATAACTGAACTATAGTCCACGTATCGTGGGGTCGACCACAAACACACCACAACGTCACGTAACTCAGTCGGCGCCCTACCCGTGAGAGATTTTGCTAAGATCTGCTCCAAACCACTAACAGAACACATGTTTTGACTTGGTTTTTTGCGTATATGTGGTCAGTGCACGAGGTGTAGCCCTCTGGAATATGTGGGTTATCAGGGTGCCGGGTTGATTATAGGTGAAGCAACGCGGGGGTAGGAGCCCTGGGTGAGAGTCACCGGTTGATAGAAGCAGAGTGGTCTTATTGATCCCGAACTACATACGATTTGAAACGACGGCGGAATGTTACTACTATAATAACAAACGAACTAGCCGTTTCCTAGGAGCATCCCTATGCCGCATTCAGGGGAGGAAAAAACTGTGCCCTACATTGTTGGATACATCGATTGTATTTCTTGGTGTCTGCGTTTGCACTGCGATCTAAACACCTTTCGTTATGGATAACGACGGTGCACACATCTCCTTTCACTGACGCATGGGTCAATGGGTTGCTTCACAGTCCAGTTGTGCTAATGTCGTCCATCAAGATGCTCCTGTTGCTCCACCTCACTGGGACGTCGCGAATTCAGGGGTTGGCTCTCGTATGTTTTGGTGGACCCTTTTTCGCAATCGTCGCGGACAAGCACGCAGGCATGCTCGCAAGCACTACGCCATCCCAAGATTGACTTGCTATCTGCGACGATGCAGACATGTTAGGGAGTGCCAACAGTTATTGCCCATATCTAGTGGTTGCCTCAAGTTCCTGCTATACCAGCAAAGTGATGGCAACGATGCGCCGTTTCAACTGCTCCGGATAGTTTAGAATCCCACCGTGGTGTAATCGACGACTCGGTCTATATTTTATGCGAGTACGCTTTTGAACAAGGGAGCAGCACAAGAACCATGACTTCGCAATTAATGAGAACGGTAGCGACAACCCCGCTTGATCTAAAACCCAGAGTGCGTTGCGAGCGCACACGTCGTGGGAACGCGAAGTCTGCGTTAATATTCCCTACCCCTAGTTGCTCGTTTTTAGGTGACGCATTTTACCCGAACTAGGAATATATTTAGTAGCACATACTCCAGGCCCGGTCAGAAGTACTGAACGAGCAGCACACACAGTATTGCCTCCAGAAAATCCAGGGACAGCCCACATGAATTTAATATTTGTCTGTTTGCGCGTGCCGTCAGCATTCCTATCAAGCACCAAACCATACGTGTGTTATACATCATTGGCATCAACCTGCATCTCCGCCTTCAGTACATAAATATATATGAAGAAGTTCAGAACTGTCAATGGCCGTGCCTAAGTTTAAACATCACAATCTAGAACAGGGAAACGTATTTCCTTGGAGAAGGCAGAACGACAAGGCGTACGAGATGCACGCCAACGAAGGAGGGATGGAGGTCCAGCCGGGTGAAGAGGACACTAGGGGAGATCACAGCCGAGGACATGATGGGATTATACGACTTTCGTTTCAGCAGTCTTTAATCGAAGATCGCATCATCCCATAATGTCTTCGGTTGTCATCGCTCATAGAGCCCCCGCCACCAGCGGTATATCCGCCCCTCTTTTGTGAGCTTGCATATCGTATCCCTTGTTTTCCAACTCCTCCCAGGTCATTGGTTTATCTCTGTGTGTATTTGACCAAGAGAATACACCACGTTCGTTCTGTCGACGGCTACCTCCTGCACGGATGTTTCGCATTCCATGAGAAGATGCAGGGGTAGTTTATGCAGAACGTGGACCAAGCGCCCCCCTCCATAAATAGGCATCCAACACATGCGGCATTAACAGGCAGTCTATCCGAAAATCTCGTCAAACGCAATGGTACAACCGAAGAGATATCGCGGGATCGCACACCGCCGCACACTTGCGGGGTTGAAACTATCAGCTCCAAAGCTAACATAAATCATGTAGAATACAGCTTCGCGGTTATATCGTCAGTGAGCGCGGTGTAGTAAGCTCTCTGTCATGGGATGGTTCTCACTAGTGCTATAAATAGGTTCCAGCCGTATGTCCCACTTGTATTTTGTGTCGTGGAAAGGGAATGACAATCCCCCACCCTGTTGTGACGATTGACCGTTGCTTTGCTGTCTGTTTGCACTGAAACTACGCATATCTCCCAACATGGAGAAAGACCAGCTATCTACCTGCCATCGATGAGTCTGCTGTAACTCGGTTGTTTCACATTCCAAGTGTGAGGAATGTCGCCTAGCAAAATACTCCAGCTGTTGACAACTTAATTGGGAGGCCGTTACATCAATCGCTCGCCTCTTAATGGCCTCCCGGTAGTGTGCGCCGGTCCCATCCCGGTGAACGCCCCTGACACACAGGTTAAATTATCAAGGACAAGGTAGTCCTTGTAGGCTGTGTTCATACCTTTTCACCGTTTGTAGTGGTCGTCGCCAAGTCTCCACTAGGCCGATTGGGAGAATATTACGATGCGTGACTTCCCCGGCTCCGGATAGCTCCAATTCCACCGTGGTGTCACCGACGACTCGGTCAAGCCTTCGTGCCAGGTTTTGCATGCATAAGTGTAGCACACGATTACCGACGGCGCAAGTCGATGGAGAGGCTGCGATACAGACCGCTTGATCTGGACACGAGGTGCGATGGGAGTACACTAATAGGGAGAAACGCAAACTCCTCACGAATCTACCCTCCTACCACTACATGCTGACAATGGGTGACGCGCTACCTTATTGCACAGACCCCAAACCAGAGAGACAGCGCTCAGCGTACAACATAGCAAAGCCGTCTCCGTCTAGATAATTAGGGACGACCCACGTGAATGGACTGTTGCACGCTCACCTATCGGTGCCTCTACCGTCAAGCGCCATACCATACATATACTAAAGTGGGTATAACCCACTCTCTATCTGTGCCTGCATCTTGGCCTTCAATGCAACGTTGCTATGCTGGAGGTCTCCGTCGATGGCACGAAGATTGTGTCTAGATCTGGCCGCTACAAACGTCGTCCTATTCTCGCTTGTGACGGTCTGATCTTGATAGAACCCCCGTACCTTCGATGGTAACATCCAGGGATAGTGCTTGGTATCGAAAGCATGTGTACAGCACAGGTGGGAGGAAAAATGAAGCAAATGTTCCCCTGACAGCTCCAGTCACCGACATGGTCACATGTGAAGATAATGTATGTCGTCTATTCACGCGTCCGGAACCCATTCGTAGTAGCCGCTAGAGCCCTGTCGAAGGATCAGCCTCATAAACATCTGCATATCACCGTCATGTCGGCGCCCTTGGTCGTCGTGATATTTGTGTATACTGCAGAACCCGCATTAATTAGGCTTAATACCATGGCCTCACTACGGTATAATATTTTCGAAGTTTTGATCGCCAGAATGCGTGCTGCTTCGACAAACGCAGCACAATCTTCCAAACGAAGCCCATGGGTTAGCGAGACTGTATCGGACACCCGCAGCCGCTGTGTTTTTGTTTGTTTCACGGGGGCAGGCTGGAGGCCGGCCCTCAATCGCAAGGGTCTCTGGAATCGTTCCAGTATTAAACCCCCCGGAAATCTATACCTGGTATCATATTTCTTAGATACGCATTCGAGTGACCGTCTTCACTTTTGTCAGCATATCGAAATAATAGGTACTGTAGTTGATGTCGCATATAAATTCGAACCAGGAGTGACATTATTCAACGTACAACACAAAGCACACCTAAGTTCCCTTAAGGAGTTTAGTGGTGACCCACGTTAAGCGTTGTTGATTGCTCGACTGCCGTTGTCCTTTCCAGAAAAGTCCAAATCATACTGGTACAATAACAAATTTCCATGCAGGACAGAAACGTTGTCGGCCCAACTACTGCATGTAATCTGGTAGTCATAAACAGGAATGGTTGAACATATTTCCTTGGAAGGTGAAGAAATACAAGCAGTACTAGCTGTACGTCGCTGATGGGGGGATGTAAATCCAGCTGGGAGAAAGTATCGTATGCGGCATGTCGGTCGAGGACATGATGGGATGACCAGATTTCCGTTTCACCAAGTTGTTCAAACCAGCGTAGAACGTATCATCCTACCGTGTCCTCGGCTGTGATACGCCGCACGGCTTCTTGCCCAGCTAGACCTCCAGCCCCTCATTGTGACCTACAGCACGCACCCCCTGTTATTCGTCTTCCTGCGAGCAAACAGGTCCATCAATTATAGTTTGGGGCAGCCAGACCTGGACATAACCTTGTTGCCGTAGACGGCTATCTCTTGCATTGAAATGTTGATTGGGGGCGTCGTCGGACGAGGTAGAAAAAGTATAGATACACCGTGCCCATCACCGATGGGGTATTGGAGGTCAAACTGGCGGAGAAGGTGGCATGGGGCGTGACAGCCTCGGACGGGAAGGGTAGATGTGATGTTCGTTTCACCACAATATGTGGTGAGACGAAATCGCATCAGCCTGTTGTGCTTGAGCCTGTTACGCCCAACACCGTGATACCCTTAAGCGCGACCTCTCTCCGCCCATCAGTAACGTGCAGGTCGTATCCCACGTTTTTCTGCCTGCTTCAAGAAAATAGGTACCTGGTGTATCATTTGTGGGTTATGGCAGCCAGATCTACAGGGCACCCGTTGCGCTGTCGACGTGTTCCCTCCTGCATAGGAAGTTCATGAGGGAGTCGCCTATGGAAAGTGAGGTTATCAGGACGTGCACCAAGCATCCCCGTTAATGCCGTAGCGTCCAAACACTGTGACATGAACGGGCGGCCTATCCGACTAAGTCATCACACACAGTGACACAACCTGGAATAAAAGTGTCGTTGGATCAATCACAAGCACATTACAACGTTACTCAATCCAGTCTGCACGTCAAACGATAGAGACATTGCATGCATCAGCTCCAAAGCTAACCTAACACATGTGATGGAATCTGGTGTCACGTAAATGTCGTTAGTTAACGGGGCGTAGGCCTCAACAATGCGATGGTTTTCTCGACATGGATGCAAACAACTACTTTATTAATTAACCAGCCGTATTAATACATTTTACAACTGTAGGTATGTTCTGTAAAAGCAGGGATAGTGCTTAACCCCGTTTTACAGATCGGCGATCGTTGCTCGTCTGTTTTTGCCCTACCAAAGCACAAGCAACCTGGTATGGAGAGAGAGACGGTCTAAGATACGTCTGCCCTTTCACTGGATGGTGTTTAGATTGAATGTTTCACAGTCCCGTAGTGGTGAACGCTTCTCAGCTAGATGGTGCTACTGCCATTCATCCGCCTTACCAAGATGGCGTGTGGTCAACCGCTGCCTTCATATTTAACGGCAGACCCCTGTTCGCGAACGCCGCCGATACCAATGCAGGCGCGCTCGGAATGATTCTCCTACCCTATCTGAAGGGAACCGCGTTGAACAATGAACGAGAAATCAATTTGAGGCAGTTTCCATTGGGTACCGCCCAAAATGGTTGTCTTACTCCTGGGTGCATCGCTTCTACGGACCCGGGAATATAAAATCACAAGCTGGTGTATCCGGGGTTTTCGACAACACTGTGTCAATACCTGCCTTTGAACAACGATAGGATAGAAATACCGATGGGGCAAATTATCTAAGAGGCCGCGATAGCACCGCCTGATCTGCCACACGAGATGCGTTGCGGTCGCATTAATCGGGAGAATATGGTCGTCGTCACGAATCTTCCCTCACCCTGCTTGCTGTTTATGGGTGACGCGCTACCCTCTAGCCCAGACTCCAAAACCAGAACGACGGGCACCGACGTACCGTACAAAGGGCAGGGACTGCCATCCTTCAAAGGCGTCACGAACGACCGGTGAAACATATACGTTGGCTGTTTGCCTGAGGTTGCAAATCCCCCAAAGTACCAAACCGAGCTAATGAAACCATGCCTAAAACACGCCCTGCATCTGCGCCTCGCATGAATCGTCTGTACGGGAGGTACCTGTCAATATCCGTCGACGGTACGAGCGTTTCGTCTACTGTATATCTGGCCACCAAGAAACGCTATCGAGTCTCGCTCGTGACGGCTTGGTCTGGACAGAACACTCATGCCATCAACAGTTGCCTCCTGTGTTGCGTTCCGGTGTGGGTTTGACAGGTGCATAACAGATGGGAGGGGGTGTATAGCAAGCACCTCTCTCAGAGCTGTCGCAACGGACCTGGTTTAAGTCAATGCGAGTGTCTGTCCAACATTTACCTATCTCGCCGGAAGTCTGTCAAGCGATAGATCACGTAAGTCTCTACATAAAAACCACCATGGGTCCTCCCTGTGTAGTTGGGTGTAGTTGGAAAATGCCGATTTATTGCAATACACAGTTCCTACGCATACGTGTTATCTGCAAGAACACAGCGTCCCATGTCTATCGTAAGTGCTTTGGTGTTTCGTCGAAACGTCTGTTCGGGAGAGCCCCCACTCGACTCTGCCAACTTTCTCAAACGACAAGTTCACGGCGAATTCACATCGAGGTTTGGTCCTCTACAAGGATGGCGACTTTGCGCAGGAGATTCTTGTATGGAGAGCTCATGGCGAGTGGCACTACCATCACTATCGCTATGTCCCAAATTACCCGTGTTTGGGTTGTGATTGGGGCTAAAAATATGTCCACGGAGACGACACACACCAACGCGAACTAAGTCTTAATCATGGCAAACTCAACACTAACAGTCGATGATGAGAGCATACAGGGGACTTTGCTCCAGCTTAGACAGTGCTGTGTCCGAGGATGCAAGAGACGAACTGGAAACCTATCCCACTGGCTATTGGATACCCGACGCATGTGTGAAACGAATGTATATCTTCGACCACAAACGAACTTCTCCGTCCGTTTGCAAAGTAGCAGCATGATACTTCGTATCTATTTATATATTCTTGGGTGGTGTGGTTGTGCCATGTCGGCAACATCTCTCCCTGGACGGATAAAACGGGATAATATTGTTTTGTATCTTTGTAGGGCTACTGTGAACATGATCAGAGGTCAGAAGAATACTCGGACCTCAAATGTAGCATATGAGGCGCAAGGAAAGGTAGGCAGCCCGTGCTGCACCTCTACTGGCTACCGGCTGCGCTTAAAAAGTTTCGTGCGTTATCTCCTCTTGAACCTGGTCACTCAATCTAGCCTCTTCCAACACACCCAGTCTACCGTTTAGGTTCCCTAATATTTCATTGTTTGACTTATGGTTGACGCCACTGTTGAATCTGCAATAGTTCGGTTAAGTATCGCGGCTTCGCTCCTGGATAATACGATGAGAATTATGACCGTCAGAACGAGCGCGGCTCCAGCGGGATAAAATTATTTTCCAAAAGGCGTCAAGGGCTAGCTGCTCCGCATCGGGCACCCGCAGCTAAGTGCTGTGTTTTGCTCAGGCGAGTAGGTGCGAAGCCGAGCCTCAACCGCAATGATCTCTAGACCTTGTTCCAATAACAAACCCCAGGCAACCTACATCATATTTCTTAAGTGCGTATTTGAGCGATAGTCTTCACCTTCGTCGGCATAACGAAATTGTACGTACTGTAGGTTATATCACATATTCCAAACAAGAGCGACAGTGTGCAACTACAACGAAAACCTGATTCCGTCCAGAAGCTTCAGGGAGAACCAACGTTAAAATTTGCCGGCTGCTTGACAGTCGTTACACCTTCCATCAGCGTTCCACCAGGCGCTAAGCGATATACATGAAAGCGTTGGTATATACCCACCCTGCAGCTTCGCCTCCAACACAACATTTGTATCCAGGCGGTAGCTGTTGACGGTACGAAGGTTGTGCCTAGATATGACCGTCACAAGCAATATGGCGTTAACAAGTCATGTTGGAGGAGGAGGAAACGCGTTCTGGCTTCACGTAATGGAAAAAGGAATCGAACCCTCCATGGGCGGGAGGACGGCGTAGGGAGTTAAGGCCCACGACTTGATGGGAGGATACGAGTTCCGGTTAACTACGACATTCGTATCATTCCATAGAGTCGGGGGTCATGAGTCCCTACGCTGTCCTCTCTTCCGGCCGGATCTTGATCCTGTGGTCCACCACGTGAAACCCGTACCCCTCTCGTGGTCCTCCGATGCAACTTGTTACTCCATTATCGCTTGTGACAGCCGGATCTGGGCATAACTCTCGTGACATCGCGATTTTGGCTCGTGCATAGGGGTGTGTGTGACGGATTCCGACGAACGCATGGGTTTCAGAGCAAGCAAAGCATGCGTTCCCTCCGAAACTGCCGCGGCCGACGTAGTTTAAGTCAAAATATTGGTTTGTCAAACGTCCATGTTTCCCGCGCTACTTGGATTCTCAGCCCTCCCCTTTATGGGGCCCCCCTATATGCTCGTTGCCACCGTCGTCGCTGGAGCCCCCGGGGTCCGCTTCGACTGTTGAAAAAAGGAACGTCGTTCTCATTCTGGGGGTCCTCACCGTGCAGTCGGTCGAGGCCTTCGAGGAAGTTGAGGAGACGGTCGTCGGTGTCCCCACTCCTATCGTGAGCCCTGGTTTCTCCAACAACCGTGTTGAGGCACGGCTGACCCACATCAACTAGTGACACAACTTCATCAACTCGGTGTGTACTCGTAAGCAATCCTCGGTGATCGGATGTGGAAAGCCTTTCGCTTTCCCACTTTTTCGCGTTGCTGCCCTCGTCCAACAACTCTCGAGAGATGTTCCTCCATCCATTTTGAACAACCGTCAAATTCTATACCAGATATGCCTAGTACAGCTGTATGCAGAATCAGGTTTCGGGGGTTTGCGGCTTTTGAATGGGTCCAGTATGGGTTTGATGCTGAGTATATTTGTGTTTGCTATGTTACCATACACTTAACGTAAAAGACACAGCGTTGACCTGAATGTGGCAAGGTGTCGAGGCCCCAATAGTGCCGGGGCTGTAACCCATGTGTGTAAAGGGTGGTTAATACTTTGCACTGCAAGTCCAGCAAGCCCAGCCCCGTTATTTCTTGTTGTAGTCTAACCATCCAAGCCAGGACTTCAGACTGACCGCATGTCCTAGGTATATACCAGTTTCCTAGGCGTATGCTTGGTTTGTTTTCTGTAGAGGCAGTGGCTATGCTTTACTATGTTGGGGTTACGCATGTCCGTAATATAGTTGTCGTCTGGATATGCACTCTCAGCGCACAAACCTCCCGCTATTTTGAAGGACGGCTAATATTTCTCCATTGACTGAATCGTCGGTGGATAAGTTGCGTCACAGTCTCATTGCCGTCAATGGTGCTACACAAGATGCTACCGCTGTTGGCCCACTTGACAAGAACGGTGGCGTCGCTTTAGTATTTATTGGGTTGCATCTACACGGCGATCCCCTCTTTGTGAACGCTGTTGGTAAGGACGGAGGCGCGCTCGCAATTATTTCACTCTCTCAAGGTATGCGTGGTGAACTATAAGTTACAAGACAGCATTTCTCGGCGATGTCAATCGGTTTTCAGCGTTCACCTAATAGTACCGAGACATAATTTTAGGCAGTGTCAAAAACATTATCCCTCTCTCTATTAATAGAGGTTGTCTCAGGTCTCGGCTAAGGAAACAGGGAGACGACATAGATGTGTTACTTCCACAACCGCGGATACGTCAGAATGTTATCGTGTTCTTTGTTTGCTGCTTCATAAATCCAGGTGTTTAACACAGAAAGTCTCCCTCGTACGCCCTCGTTGCCCATCTTCGTGTATGTACTTCCCTAGCACCCGGGACAAGCCCTACGGAGAGGAGGCCGGGCTAGGCCCTATGATGAAGGCTTTGCTAGCGGCGAATCACCCAAGGCTGAGAACTGCACCAGACGTCCCCCCGGCCTTCGCGCCCACCCCCCCCCCCCCCGCCCCCCCCCTCTCTTGCTCCACCGCTCTCCCTCCTGTCGAAAACGGGGGCGACGACGAATCGGAGGGTTGGTTTTGGTTTGACTCGTTTCTGGGACACCGCAAGTGAACCAGATGTTCGTCACTCTACAGACTTCAGACATCTCGTTACCGGCCAAACCATCTCTACAGAAGACCAGCACCGCTCGAGGCACGCTGACGCCAACGTCGGCCAGGATCATGAAGATAATTCCAACACCCCTTGGTTCCAGCCGTAGCCCTGACCCCAACCCCAACACCGTAAGCCTGAAAACCCCATCAACCACGGTAGCCCCAGCCCTTGTAGCTCTGGCATTCCAAACAGATCCAGCCCCTCTCCTAGGCCCAGTGTTGCACAAGCCACCAGTCCCAGATCCACCCCTGATTGCCTCAGTAGCTTCACCAACCCCGACAGCCGCTATGACAGCTGCTTGAGGTCTGGATGCCCCCGGAAACAGGCTACTCCAGCATACCAGCTATCGCGCAAGGCCCGGTCCAGACGACAGAAGTCTACATATACCCCGGTAATGCCCGAGGCCGAGCCCAAGGCTCGGCTCCAGTAGCCCTCGCTCCACTCCTCGCAACATTGCCACCTCCATCAACCACTGCAGTCCTAGCCCCAGCCCCAGCCTAGCCCCAGTAGCTCTAGAATTCCTAGCAATCCCAGCTTCCCCCCCAGCCCTAACACGCCTCAAGATCTCACCAACAAACGCTACATGGGAGTACGCCTCAAGGCGTCACTTACAGTGGATGTCCAGCTGATTTGGATCACTGCAATCACGGACCGGAAAGCCTACGGATAATCGATGATGTGGTCTACCAGCAATGACTCTATCGCCTTCGCAAAGGTTTCGGGAACGCCCTCTGCTATCGCGCTTAGTGATTATCGTGGTCGGGTGTACTCGATGGCACTGCGAGCTTTCAACGCTGGTATGCGAAGTGGCTTGTCCGAGCGAGACTAACGCTGGAGCCGGAGACGCAGGATGGTACCAATGCGGTACGTGCGACGTACGTAGAGGACGCTTGGTTGTTTGGCTTTCACCAGGGAAGCTGCCCCCATACCTCCTCCATGTCCTTCGCGCATAGCGTAAAGCTTCCCTCTTGCATCTCCTTCTCAAGCAGTGTTCTCGCTCGGGGAACACGCTTTAGCCGACCACCGTTGCAAACAAGCAGGGCCGTTGAGTGCATCCGTCGGCGATAATCACTGGGGGCAAACGCCGAGGGCTCTCCGGACAACTTTGCAAAGACGATGGAGCCAATGCTGGCAGGCCGTATCACCGCCATGCAGATCCATGATTACGGTTGTCATCTGAGCTGGATATCGACTTCGAGCGACGCCTAGATGCCCTAGTCTCAATTCGCGTTTGAGAATGACATATTGGGGCATGTTAGGGGTAGGGGGCGGGCTGGGCTGGGTCTGCTTGGCGTGACCGGGATAGTTAGGCTGGGGCTGGGGCTGCGGTAGTTTGTGGAGATCACGAACCTCTGGGGAGCGAGGCAGGGGCTATGTGAGCCAAATCTTGAGCTGGGCGTTGGGCTATACCTGGGTTGGAAGAAGCTGCTGTCGTCTGGACTCGGGGTTGGGGGATAGCTAGGGTGCCGGAGTAGCCAATTGCCGAGGCAGTAAGAACTGAGGGACCTGTCGTAGGGACTATCAGGGTTGGTGCGGCTACTAGGATGCCGGGGGGGGCTAGGGGGGTGGTTAGGTGGTGGAACGCTATGGCTGGGGCCGCTAGGGATGCTGAGGCTGCATGGCTGTAAGGGCTGGGGCTGCCGAGGCTGATGAGGAATGCCACGGTGGGCAGTGTTGCGTGGCTGTAGCTGGACCAAGGCGTGTTCGTGTTGTCGGTTTGTCGGTTAGACGTTTGCTCCATATAGTGGTGAAGTATGCTGGTGCTATCGTGTATCCCCCCGGCGAACCGAGATTGGGCGCAGGCACAATCAGAGCTAGCCGTGAAAACGTCATCAACACGCAGCGTATCGTGCGTTTTTAGATGTTTTGCGTGTGGACCCTCAATGTGAAGTATGCAGACTGGCGAGCTTATGTCAAATGTTTTCCCGACTTGGAAAAGATACGCACCCTTTGGGCATTGTACAGCAAACGCTTTAAGTACTTTCGCCTGGCGTGTACTATTATAGCTACGTTTTGTCAAGTACAGCTTTTAGTAGATGTACTGATACAGCTAGGTTTTGCGTATTCAATACCAGGTATGCGCAAACGTACTGGCGCCTCCTCGAGATAGACATCAAATAAACAACCAGAAGGTTTTCCAGCCATTCGCACAAGAAATAAGCTAGAGAGTTTTACATGTATTAAGAACAGGTCAAAGCTCGGACATTCACCACCTAGAACCCCACTATGCTCGCTTCCCGCTCACCTACCGGGTGTCCAGGTACACGACTACACACCATCTTTGACCGACGACCACGAGCTTCACCACTTGTTGTACGTTTTGTCGGGATTGTATAGCCACCGCCAAGATAACGGCCAGATGTGTATGGCATTGTTCACATTAGTGTGGGTTACATGAAACGGCGATGTGTGTGCTTTCTTGATTTGCACTGAACAGCTTTCCGAGGCGAACAACAGCGTTGTTGCTCCAAGGACACTCTGCCCGCATTGTCTCACGTGTAATATACAGATTCTCGACCCTGCGTCTAAGAAGCTCATGATACACGAATTGATCGCATTCGTTTCATTTTCAAACGAAGGGTGTTTGAGTATCGCGTTCGTCAGGAACGTTATCGGGATGACCACAACCTCGGCAAACGCTTTAGTACGAAACCAAATGCGATGTGCAATCAATCCACAGCTACCGCCAAAATCGATGCATAGCTCGGAGTATCCCCGTGCGGGATAGGACGGACACGTCACCTCCAAGCCCCACAATGCGGCAAGCATACCCCACAGGACCTAACCTGCGGCTAGGTTTATCTAGTGATCATCGAAAGCGTGAAGTATTGCATACTGCCAGCAGTCACCGCAACACAACCCTCACCATCACCAAGTATCGGACACCACCTCGGCGCAACCAAGTGCAAGAGGCCACGGCTCAACAAAGCACGCACGCCAGCCTCCGTCTCAAGTCACTCGGTTTGAATGCCCTGGCCGTACGCATATCAACTAGGGTAGCGCAGGGACTACGGCCTGTGCAGGCTGCCCATCCGCCTATTATGGCATAGTATTTGGGGTTCAATTTGCAACGCTACCACATGATGTGGCATATAGTCTTTGGCTCGACTGGCTGAACCAGCAGAACACACGATGCGGTCCCTCACATCACCTCTTCCACCAAGGGTACTCCAATAAATCTGGTGCACTTTAACAGGTGGGGCTGCACCCTCCATTAACGGTAGCTATTCAACACTATTGGAGACCTTCAGCGCTCTACACGAAGCAATCCGATCATTGTGGTTCCGAGGTGCCATGGGAAACATACGTACAGCTGCTGCACGCCGGCTTGCGGTTCACCTCCCCCCCCCCCTGGGGACAGCACAATATACGACGAGGACATGCATGCTCAAATCATGCTGAATGCCGTGAATAGGCTCAACCCGCAATGTCATCGGCGGTGATCCCCCATATCCTCTTCTCTTGTAATCGAACCTCCATCCCGTCATCCTTGACATGGAGCTCGTAGGAGTTATTCTTGCTCCTCCTCCTTGGGAAGCGGTTCATCCACTCCCTTGTAAAACGGCCAGACCTGGAAAGAACGCGCATACCATCCATGCTCACCTCCTGTGTGAAGGATTGGTGTGGACAAAAGAGAGGCACCAAGGTGGGGGAGAATAGGAGGCAGGACCACCTCGATAGGATTCTAGTAATGCAGCCAACCGGTGGTCCGAGATTTAGCACGAACACTCTGCAGTAACAAGTAGTCAGGGCAGCTCTCCCGTAGGATCAAGCACAGGCACGTAGTACTTCAACCTGCTCCTTTCGACATCTCAAATGATGAAGATCGCTGTCGCGATATCTATGTTCACAAAGTGAGATGGGCCAGGTGTTCGGGGTGAAGCATTCTGCCACCGTCCCCGCTATGGCTTTCGCGCGTAATAACATCTCACCATTCCACCACAATGCTCTCCAACCGCGGGCGAATCTTGCTTTTCACTGGCACTCTCTGCACAACCAACGTCACAACCTTTCCCAGCACTGCTTACCCGTAACCCCAAATGGCGTAAACGTTTGACTTACCACGCCTCCCCTGTCGGTAATTGTCATTTCCAGCTCCCCCACACGCCCTCTCGCCCTTTCAACGTCGTCCTGGAGTCGACTGCGGCGGGGCACCCACCCCCACCCCCAAGGTATCTTCCCGCTCTCGTGTACCGGTACCCTTCCTTCCAGGTGCTCCTTCATCAGCACTGCTCTGGCCTGAACCACGCGCTTGAGCGCACCAGACTCTGAAGCAACCAATATCGACGAGCGAACACGTCCAATTTTCTGGACGCCTGATGCATTCGAGGAATCGACGGTTATCTGTCCGAATGCGATTGAGCCTTCTTTAGCGGCCCATATAGCGGATTTCCCTGTCGGAGATATCAAGGATCCTGTTAGCGTGTCGCCCACTTTGAGCACGCGCTGCGAAACTGGGGTCGACTGGTCCACGTCTCTGGCGGCTGGTGTGGGTGGCGCCGGTACCGTCGTCGATGCCATTTGGTCCAGCTTGGCTCCTCTGTGGTTGATTCTTCCATCGTCTTGGCCTTTTTCACGCACCTGATCCATTACCTTGCTACCGTTGTTGCTGTCGCCGCTAACCTTGGTACTGGTGCAGTCACTGGTGTTACCACTGCGGTCGGTGTTGGCGGTAGCGTGGTGTGCTGCTTCGTCGGCTCCGAGTGAGGTGGTCGTATCGGTGTTTGCAGGGCTAAATGCCGGATTGGGGCAAGAACCCGGTCCATCCACAGTGTCGAAGTAAGGGGCCAAGAGGCACACGTCACTTTTACCGTCGTTGTCGACCACACTAAGTGTAGTGGAGGACGAGGAGGAAGAGAAGGTGGAGGTGGTGGAGAAAGAGGAGGGGGAGGAAGAGAAGGTCGAAGAAGGAACGTCGGACTCGTCCAGGGCTTTGCCGTGAATAGAAGCCAGCGAAGCCTTGAGCTCAGGGCTTAGCCCGACTCTCTCGCGTCGTGGTCCGTCCTGTACGGCAGGGGCGTATATTCATATAGGAGATTTACAGCGGGGGGGGGGGGGGCGTGAACGGGTGGGGACGGTCACCAACGAAAGTGGTACCGATAGCGATTGGTCTCGATCACGGACGGCCCGCGCTTGGTTGATGAACGCATACCGGAACTAGAGCGTACACGGTTAATGTTCCCGGTCTGTAACATACCAGTTACCAGAGTAAGAATTTACATAATGTATCCCACATTTCATTGTACTCAGAAAAAGCGCACCTCCTGATACCATACCTAACAACATAACACGACCGACAAAACGGAGTCCTTATTCGATGCCTACAGGCGGAATGGAATGTGGAGTGAGGTTTCTCGATAATGTCATGGGTGAACGAAACGTGTACCGCGGGAGGAATGCTGGGACTCAACTGCGACACTTTCTAGGTTCCTCGTATGCACTGGTCTACTACCCCTCAAACCTATAGCAAGCACACTCACCAGGTCCAGTCCAGCGTGTTCCATCCTGGACACCGTGATTCCACTCCTGTGGTAGCGGACGACATCATCTCGACCAGGCATGAATACGTTGTTTTCACCCGTCGTCTGAACAAGGTCCCACTCGTCTTCCTGTTCGCAGCCATCGCAAACACAAGAATCGCACCACAAAACAGAAGCAATACGTTACGCAGCTTGTAGTTTTTCTACCGATCGAACAGCCGTACTCTACCCCCTCTCTAACTGCAAGGCTAATGACGACACGCTAGTACGGGAAAGACAACACGGGTTGGGATTTTGATGGTTCAGACGCTATGAGCAATCTGGTCGGTAAGGAGTGCTTTGAGATGACCGATTGAGCGGCAATCGACTACTCGCGAACACCTATATTGATAATTCCTCCATAAGCGGATACATAACTTCGCTACGCAAACCAATCGACAGTATGATGACCTAGAGCAATCCAGTGGAACCGCGTTTCATTGTCTACGGGAAATCGTATGTTGATAATAAACCAGGATGAACCCGTGATGTCACTCACAAGACTGCCATCAAGTAGCGCAGGGGTCGAACCGGTAGGCTGGAACCTAACCGTTCCCGATAGCTGAAACAGAGGCCGCGCAAAATCCTGTCGTTCGCGGCAGTCGTAGGGGTGGGTGGATAGTGTTGGTATTTCTCCTCTACAGGATACGTTATGTGTTTATGTTGTTTACTCCAAAGGTACGCGTTGTCTGTCGAGCTGTGCGTTGTGATTTATCCATAACCGCGAGATTGAGTATTGAAATGGTACTCCTGCTACTACTGCATTTGATGGAAATATTGACGCCTGCCGTCTGTAGGCGATTGAACATGTGCGGAGCGTTAGCCCTGCTGGTCAGATTTGGTCAAACTAAACGCAAGGGGGCCTACATCTAAATGGGAAGTTGTGAAGTACTGTAGTGCAAGTGGCAGCCATTCACATGAAGCATGTCAATGATAGCCGAGCTTGGATCAATGTCACTGCAGGTATTTAAACCAACGGAGACGTTGAACAGGTTATGCGCGCGCCTAGCCGCAGATATCCCAGGCGTCAATCTACGGTGTAGACTACGAAACGGATAAAGAGGCAGCTACCGTCGGCGGCGCGGATGTATGGGCACCAAGCAAACACGTTCCGGGGTACCTCTGCGGTGTGTCAATCGTTACAAATATAAAATTGCTGGTCTACCGACCGGCTTATTGAAACGGTTTTACCTAGGGTTTAGTGTGGAATAGCACACGTCGTGCGAGAGCGATATATAACACCACAAGCACCAGGGTCAACGGCATAGGTCTAGATTTATCGACGACGGCTGCGCATACCCGTTATCTTTCTGTTCCCTTCCGAGTCTGTCTGTTGTGTGCAGAGTTGTGGAGATGTGTATCAGTTAATGTAGCCCAGTTTGTTTGTCGGGCTGCCAACAAAATTCCTGAGTGTTTTTCTGGTAAAATACCTACCGGAAACAACTTCAGTTTATTGTAGATCCGAGATAAGGTGCTCGTTGTCACAAGCTATAGCTTTTGCTGTATTTATCAGCGATCGCAGCAGATAGAGCACGCGAATAGGATAGCTATCGCGCCCCCCCCTGCTGACACTGAGCAGCATCTTAACCCTACTATTATGTCACCGCCGCAGGAGGCCGGTAAAGCTCGTTTTTTCGTGTCCTACACAGGTGGCCGGAATCCCCCCATTGTCCAATGTGCGCACAAAAATATCCTTGTGGAGACGTTGTGCAATGTAGAAAAACCCACAAGGTGCCTACAACCTCCGAAATATAGGCCTGTATTTCGGAGGTTGTAGGCACCTTGTGGGTTTTTCTACATTCCACAACGCCTCCACAAGGATATTTTTGCGCGCACATTGGACAATGGGGGGGTCCGGCCACCTGTACCCAGCTATCTGGTAGGTGGTTGCTTCGATCTCTGCAAACTTGTTCTGCTGTTTGGGGCAGAATACGGTTGTTCTGTTTGAGGTCACCCCTCTCCGCTCACGATTTCGGCAGTCACCGAGCTCGCCGCTGCTGCAACCCAATAGCATATTGTTTCTACTACTCATGTCTCCGTCCCACCAAGCGAGTGAGGCTTGCCTTGTCTTGTGTGTCGTGTCCAAACCAGCTCGGTGGTTGGGAATTGGCTCTTTTGATCTCGATATAACTGGTGTGCGTCGAGGCGGAATAGGGTTGTTTTGTGAGTGGCACCTCACGCCGGGAGCAAGAGTGCGGAAGCCATCGCCCTCCCGATAGCCGAAACCTAGCAGCATCGTGTTTTGCTACTGATATCGCCGTCGCACCAAGCGGGTGGGGATAGGCTTGACCTGCGTGTCTCGCTCTCGGCAGCTCGGTGATTTCAGAACCAACGTGACACGTACCAGGTACATTTTGTCCAGTCTCGCTTCCCTCTTGCAGCTAGCTTTTCTGTTTTGTTTTGTTTTTTCGTACAGGGTGCAAATACGGGTTGTTGTTCTAACTGAGAAATAACACCCAGAAATATGACTTGACTTTTACTGCAAAGCCCCAACCCGTTTTGTTTTTATGAAACCGTCAAGTTCTGTCGTTGTTAATCACTAAACGACCTCCGCCTAAGATATTGGCCATTATCTGGGACCATTAGAACACATAATCGACCACACGCTTAGAGACGATTTGAGGAACGACCGGACATCTACAGACACGGCACCATTGCAGCCCCCGAAGGGATAGCAGTAGGTACATGCTCGATCCTTCTTGCTTGGTGGCATCCAGGTGACGGCTTCTCGGACATATGCGTCGAGAGCTCCACTTGACCTCTGTTCTGCTCTGTGTGCTGTATCGCCCTGTGTGTTGAGATCCACCTTACTTTGACAGGTCTGCTGTAGCAGGGTGAGAGGAGTACAGAGTCCATAGCCTGCGCTATACTGGTACGTATGGACTACGTTCAGGCGAGGGTCTGACAGCGGTAGAATCGTTGGTGTGTGAAGTGCAAACCTCTAATAAAATCTTAGGGTTGTACCAGGTGCGCGATTTTCTCCGTTTCGAAACAATAAACTAAACTAATTATATGTGTGGAGCGGTCGATACAAAGAGCCTAAGACGGCTTTCTGTTTAATTAACAAGTAGCAAGCGTAGAGTGGTCCGTATGAATTTTGCCGCATTCGAAGCTTTCTTTCGTACAACGAAAAAGAGCGCCTTTCCAGCAACCAACCGAGATTGGCGTGCGCACACAGGGCGTACAGTCAACGGTGAGCACTGCACTCTAGCTGCACTCACAAGGTACCACACAAGGTACCATGTGCCAGGTCCCGGGTACCATGTATGCCAACAAACAGCAGCAGACAAGACACGATTACGTGCCAGCACACCAGCACATAGCATTTCCTCTTATTTCCTCCTACGAGAACACACGGCGTTTGCTGCGGGAGAGCGGCTGAACAGCTCATTCAGTTGACCCTCGGGCATATAATCTACAACGGTAACACGCAGACGCCGAGGTGGGGCTGCCCCTCTGCCACCTTGCAGCATTAGGGACAACATAAAAAAGGAAAGACCTACGTCGCCCTCTGGGACGGAGAGCAAGCAGCAGCTGTGTTGCTGCGGACAGTTTTTTGTTGAACTCTTCGTCTAATTTGCCACTCTGTCCGAAACCAAAATGACCCCCTAGTCTTCAAATTCATAAAATATCCTTATATTTACGGACGAAGTGGCACTGTAGTAATTGATTGCGTATGTGTTTTGACAGCAGCCAGGTATGCCAACAAACAGCAGCAGACAAGGAACTATTACGTGCCAGCACACCAGCACATAGCATTTCCTCCTACTTCCTCCTGAGAGAACACACGACTTTTGCTGCGGGCGAGCAGCTGAACTGTTCATCATTCAGTTGACTCTTGGCTATATAATTTAGAACAATAACACGCCAATACCGAGGTGGGGCTGGCCCCCTGCCACCTTGCAGCACTAGGGACAACACAAGAAAGGTAAGACCTACGTTACCCTCTGGGACCGAGACCAAGTAGCAGCTGTGTTGCTGCGGATAGTTTTTGAATATATATTTAGGAAAGAAGCATTGGCATCAATGCTTTCTCAGGTCGCAAGTTCGCAGCATTCATCGTGCCTGCTGTTGGTGATTCTCATTTTCGATACACGTACTGGGCTTGAATTATATTATACGACGTACCTGGTAGTAGGTATTCGCATAATAGTATGATACGGGTGCTTCTCCTGGGTATACGGGATACTGTACCGGGATACCGGGTATTGTACCAGGTATTTTACTGCTGTATACCTTGGTACTTGGTACCTGGCATGGTTTTCATTTCCCGTTTATACGTTCTAGTGTTGACTCCTGTTCCCGAGGGCACACGACAAAAAGGGAAAACGACACAACAACAGCAGTCCCTAGCAGTTCTGCTATAAAGGTCAGAATGAAAAACAAACCAGTGGGGTTGGATTTCTGCACGCAAGAAACAGAAAACTGTTGGACTCAAATAACATGGTACGAGTGCTTCGCCTAGGTATACGAGATACCGGGATACTGGGCATTGTACCAGGTATTTTATTGCTGTATACCTTGGTACTTGGTACCTTGCATGGTTTTCATTTTCTGTTTATACGTTCAAGTTCTGACTTCCTCCTCCAGAGGGCACACGACAAAAAGTTGACCCTGTTGCGAACTGGTACTAAGGGGAGTCGCCGACCTGTAATCTTTCATGAGGACATATACATCCCGTAACACGCACGATCGGAGTATCACACACAGCTTGCAAAGATGAGTTTCGACAAATCCTCGATCTCACAGCTGTTATGTATTTTTAATTTTGTAAGAAGGCAAAACGACACAACAACGGCAGTCGCTCCTATCAGTCCTCCTATAAAGGTCAGAATAAAAAACAAACCAGTGAGGTGGAATTTCTGCAAAAACCTGTTGAACTTGCGCGCCGTTACAGTTTATATGGAGACTATGAACAGTACAACGCATTTTTATACCAGGTATGTACGAGCAGCACTATGCACTATTTTTAGCGTCGCTCCAGGTCACTCCCTTCTGTAAATTTGAAATTTGGGTTAAAGTCTTTTAAAACACAAGGCGAAACCCCTTTCACAAACGAAAAGCAATGTATGTGTTATGTAGATGTTGATCGCGCTTCTTTTATTAGTGACTACCCTGGTACGCAGCAGTACGAGTACAGTTTACCGATCAACGGTGGTACGGATTTGTCCAGGAATAAAGCGTGAAGGCCCCAAGCAAACGCGTATGTGGCTGGCATATTCTATACTGTACGTACTGTAGGTACATACTATACTATACCAGAGTGATACAAGAAGCGACAGTACAGTACATGTTTGCTTTAGTTTCCTTCTTCGTGTAAATGCTTTACCCGTACGCTGCTCCTCTGTATTGTGTGAGCATACAATGTGTGTAGTTGATAATGTCGTTGTTGCTGCTGTTGTTGTGCTGCTGCTGCTCTGCGTTATATTGATGCTCTCTCTGCAGCTACTGCTCTGCAGTATATCGATTCTCTGCTGCTGCCGAGGTAACTGCTTTTTCTTGCTTCGCCCTGCCTATAACCACTCCGAATGAAAGCCTTGTACATCGCTATTAATGTATAAGTACTGCTGTATGTTACTGTTACTCATTATGCCGTAGACTGCTCGAACCGACCGATGGATCGGTGATCCACGTGCTTCAGAAGGCCGGCGAAGAGAACGGTGTATACGTACAGCAGTACAGCAGTCAATACGATACCGGCACATACCCACAGGCAAAGAAAACGTGATCCTACAGCTGTTTATCCCAGAATGAAGAGGCATATAGTCTGGTCATTGGAGCCCACAATTAGGTAGAAGTACGATATCACGCGCGGCTTGCATAGACTACTTTGAACGAAAATATCGATCTCACAACAGCAGCTGTGGAAGGGTGCGCGTTTAAAAATGTTGGGCAAACAGTATGGAACTAACTGCACGGCAATCAAGCCACAAACATGCCAACTGCACCACACCTACATCATGTTACTCTGTATTAGTTGAAACCAACTGAGGCCGGATCTTTGAATTGCTTTTACCTAGGGTTTCGTGTGATACAACACACCTGGCTGGACAGCGATGTAGGACATCTCGAGCAACAGTAATAAAGGCATATGCTTGGATTTGTTGTCGTCATCTGCCGTGGCCCTTGTGCAGACGAACTAAATACCATGGCGGGGAAAGTCCATCATGGCTTCCTGTTCACTCGCGACCTCGGCATGTAGAACAAACGGTTATCCCACAATATTGTATGGCGATTTACCAAAGTTAAACTTAGATTTCGTGTCCGCCATAATAATCAGGGCAGTCCTCGGCAACGGGGTCTGATGTTGGGAACGTTTCCGGCGGCAGTTAGCCACCACGGGGATTCACGGGTTTTTTTGTACGGGAACTGGCCGCCACGGGAACCCTTCCCGCGGGAACTAGTCACCACGTGAATTCACGAGAGGTTTTTTACGGGAACCGGCCACCACAGAGAACCTTCCCGCGGGAATCGGCCACCACGGGAAATAATCCCGCGGGAACTGCCCTTCACGGGAAATCAATGGAATTTTGTCCCCTAAAGCGCCCACCATGGAATTTCACCGGACATGGATGAGCCGCCGCGATATCTGACATTTTTCGTTGTATTCGTATTCATTTTAGTAAGCAAAATACCATGTACCTAGTAGCACCTGCACGTTGCATTCGCCTCGACGTCGGCCGTCAGCGCTTCATCGCGCGTTTGTATTTGAAGTTAACAATACAAACAACGACAACTGAGCAAAGCAAAACACGTTATTCTTGTATTATTGCAGATTCCAAACGAGATCAGCAAGTAACCTAGACGCTGCGACAGATGCGCCTAGCAACCTAGACTGCTTTGGGAGAAAACCCGCCAGGCATCCACTACGAAAGACGGCTTCCATCTCGTTGAAAACGGAACATTGAGAACAATACCGGTACTTCATACTCCGAGTATGCTTCAAGCATTTGAAGTATTTCGTGCTGCAAACACTCGGAGTAATGCCAGTACTGACGGCCGAAAACTGCGAGTACCGGCAGTATGATTGACCAGTACTGACGGCCAAAATACTGCGAGTACCGGCAGTTTGATTGAGCAGTACTAATGACCGAAATACTGCGAGTACTGGTACTACGAACAGTACAGAACTGCGAGAATGGGTGCGTCCGCAGTATCCAACCACGAAATACTTGGAGTATCGGATAGATTTGTCGGTAGACGAAGTAACGGTCTCCGTAGATGCAGTCACCGGCAAATCGCGGCTTATTGTAGAGAAAAGTGGGCATGTCTATATCGGGGTCTGGGCGGTTTTGGGGCACGGGCGCATAACCAGGCGCCTTTCGGCCCCCACTGTTGGGTGCAGTCCTCACGAGTAGGTTAGCAAGACCGAGCCGAGCAACAAGCGAGTAGTGGTTCTTGCTGGGAACGTCAGCAGATTGAGGTAGTCACTGGGTTGGGCAACCCAACCAGAAATATGTGCCTCTCCCTTCCACCCGCCCGCCCCCCCCATTTTTTTTCGACCGGGGGAGGGGTGGGGAGGGGGGGAGAGTTAGGTAGCCGGGTTCCGTAAACTGCTTTTCATGATGATTATTTTTCTTGAATTATCTGAGTTACCTGGTAGATCGGAGGAGTCGAATGGTACGGTACCATTCGGAGGCTTGGTAATCGGAGGCGGCTGAAGGCGGTAATAGTTAGGGACCCGGCTGGTATCATAGTAGAGAGAGAGGGACGGTAGAAGTGTGGGCGAGATATGCAGTGGATTGCAGGAGGCTGCGATGGGTGTATCTGGCCAAGGGGAGAAACTATCTCTTTCTCAAGACCCAGAAAAACGATCATACAATGCGATTCGAAAGATATTCAATAAACAGGCAGTATCCGCAGTACAAAACCCCAATTTACTGCGAGTAGTCGCAGTAGTACATTATCCCGAAATCCTGCCAGTACCCCAAGTACTCCAGTTGCCCCCCGCCGCAAGTATTTTGCTCCAACTCCTATTCGTGGGACCATCTGTGAATGTTTTCTGCAAAAAAATGACAACGAAATTATCGAAACGGTGCACAAGCGTGGTCGAAGTATACTTCATACCTGGTACACCGATTATACTGGGCATGCTGAGTATTTTTTGGTTTTTGGTACTGCGAGTACTCGCAGTACTCGCAGTAACAACGGGCATAACACTGCCAATACTTGCAATACCCGCAGTACAGAGCCCTGGAATACTTGATTTGTAGGGAATATCCACAGTAGGATCGATTCCTGAAAACTGCGAGTCCGCAAGTGTCCGCAAGCATCCGCAGTATATGTACCCTAATTGCTAAATACTGCAATTGCACGAAGTACCTGCAGTATTTTCCCTCGAAATACATAGTTTTACTCCCAGGTACTGGGAGCATCTACAGTAGTAAGTATAAGCAATACGTATAGAATACGGTAAATAATTAATGTAAATTCTTGGGATTCTGGGTGCTTGGTGCCAGGTGGAGAACCAGCTATAGTTTACCTGACGAAAATATTATTTACCCTACAAGGCTTTCCTTCGGAGTTGTCATGGTGAAGGTGACGAGAGGAAAAAGGGCACTACGGCATCCACCATACGACGATCTCTTCAAACCTACATTCGATTAGATACGTACGTGCTGGTGTGCCGGTAAATGGTACAGCAGCAATAGTAATCGTAGTCCGGTGTAGCTGAAATACCTTTACAAAAATAGCACTTCAAGCGTTCCAGCCACCTCCAGCAGCAGCAGAGGGTCTAGCCGTCCTGCCTGGTTGATGACGCCGGACCTGCCCTCAGCGGTGGGCGATTTGACTCCGGCAGCAGCAGGGAGGGGAGCAGGTAACTACTACTGTACGAGGTCGAAGAGATGTGAGCGCCGGGCCTCGTTGCGGAAAAGCAAACATAAAGGAAATGCTATTTAGTACGACGACGTCGTGTACTCGTATTATAGTACCTGGTACCAGGATACTGTATAGAAAAAGTCTTGAAAACGAAAGCAAAAAAAGAAGTGGCCATTGGGTAAGTAACCGGGCAAGTACCAACGATCACCAGCCATTTATAGCAGAATTCCTACCCCACTGGTTTATTTTTCAGCATGACATTTTTAGGAGGACTGCCAGGTACGCGACTAAAAGAGAACACAACACCACCCTCGGCTCGCTAAAACGAAGCGATAAAAATGGAACAGCAGCATTTTGCTGTTCATTGCTGTTGTTCCTGCGAGTAAGTTTTTTTCGGACGTCTGTACTGCAGATGATTCTGCTTGTGTTGCTCGGGGTTCTGACTGTATTGCTCATACTCGTACTCGTACAGTAGTACCCATCGATCGCAGAATTCCGGCCGCCAGTACAGCTCATACCGCCAGTACTTGCAGCAGTTTGGCCATCAGTACTGCAATAGACCTATACTCCCAGTTCTCGCACTACTGCATCTACTGTAGGAAGAACTCTTGAACGCTACCAGGTGTATAAGAGTATGTGCTGGTGTGCATGGTCCAGCCGTAGTCTGGTACCAGGTATTAATAGTATAGCCATTAATAACAACAAAAACAAAAAGCTGCTGCAGTGAGGAAACAAAAACTTGTGTATGCGATACTGCTGCGCGTTGTACGTCCGAACTCGGTACGTCGGCTAAATAGAACACCCCGCAAACATTGCAAAAAAAGCAGCAGTGCGGGCGTTCCAACAACCACAGCAAGCACGGCAGCCGAGGGTCTAGCAGTGTCCTGCCTTCGTGGTGGCGTGAGACCAGCCCCAAGCGGAGGGCGACCAGACCCCAGCAGCGGCAGGGGGGGTTAACTACTGTACGAGGTCGAAGACAGATGTGAATGCCGGACCTGAAGCGAGCTCTCGAGCTAGCGCAAGCTAAAACAAAAGTAGTGACTCGTGCCTGGTACGAAGACATAGAAACGCTCTTAAAAACTATACGAGTAAAAGAAAAAATACTGGGCACGTACCCGTGAAAGTTCATACGGACCACGGACCACTCTCCACAAAAAACATATTTATGTTTGTATTGTACTCGTTTTGTACCTAGCCAATGGGTTTGTTCATCGGGTTGCACGTTCATTTTTTGTGGAAGTCAGTGTTTGGGTGAGGTAGAAAGCTCCTCACTCGAGGAGCCTCATGATTTTTAGGCGCTAGCCCCGTTCGCCGAAGGATTAAATAACAAAAAAACTAGTTGGTCGTTCAATTTATTTGCTTGGCTTTACAGCACAGGACACCTATTGAGAATAAGAAACGGGAAATCGGGCTCAGGCTGGATTTCTTGTTTGAGAAGTCGTGCGTTCAACATTAAATCCAATGTAACGACTCCCGAATTTGTTATTTTTCGGCAAATCTCAGCCTGGCTTTTTTGGTGCTCGTTTTGTTGCTACTGTAAGGTACGGATGCAAGGGGTGCGCGGTGTACGGCGGCGCGGGAGAGTGGGAGGAACAGAAGGCCCTAAACAATAATCGAACAATACTGGAACAATAGACTACTGATGTAGACTATAACACAAGAGCATGACCGTTCTAATCCATCGCAATCGAATCGAATCGAAATATATTTCAAATGCTGTATTAAGGTACGGGTGCAAGGTGTGCGCGGTGTACGGCGGTGCGGGCAAGTGGGAGATGCAGAAGGCCCTCAAGGAAGGCCCGGAGATCGTCGTGGCTACCCCGGGACGGATGATCGAGATGATCAAGCTCAAGGCCACTACCATGCAGAGGTGCACCATGATGGTAAGGACTTGAATTAATTGTTACTATTTCACTCATTTGTCATTCTTGCATTCATTCATGCATTCCTTAATTCATCCAATCAGTCACACCAGTCAGTCATCAGTCAGCCAGCTATTAATTGTCAGTCAGTCGTTCAGCCATCCATTAATTCATTCCTTCATGTATTGACTACCAGGTATATACTTATTTAAGTCATTCGTTCATTAGACTAGTTAGATATTTCATTCATTCGTTTATGCGTTCATCCGTTCATTCAGTAATCCATCCATCAATCCATCCATCCATCCGTCCACCCATTCATCCATCCATCCGTCCATCCATCCATACCACAACCAGGCCCTCCTCCCCATTAATACCAAACCCATACGTCGTACACATCGCCATTCACGCAGCCC
>JAYJMJ010000411.1:3062668-3072735 GCA_036873875.1 Laminaria ephemera | reverse complement strand
GGGGGGGAGTTTTTTTTTCTGTTATTACCACCGCTAGCTGCGGTTGTCAGTCGTAAAAGGTAATACGGTAAATGTCACGGCATTCAGTCAGGCGGTCAGGCAGGTTTCCACGCAGGTACAGACAGACAACCAGACAAAAAATCAGACAGTCAGACAGGCAGGTAGATGACCACAGGCAGCAGAGAGGTAAACAGACAAGACACATTGGAAAATAGGTAAAGGCACAGGCGCAGGGAGGCCAGGATAGGCAATGAGACGGGAGGAAGAGGGTCTCGCGTTAGTTATGACAGTTTGTTGTTGGTTGGTGCTGCTAATGCTGGTGGTAGTGACGGTGATGGTGATGGCAATGCTGCGTGCCTTTTGGTTAGGACGATTGGTTTCGTTTTGGGAGCATGGGCTATTATCGAGCTATTAACTTCGAACTGCACCCACGTTTCCGGGACATACTACTTGGAAATAGTGTCGAATTTTGTTGCAGTAGTAAAAGTGGTGTTGTGGCAGGAGGCTCGGAAATATGCCTGTCTCGTTTGGGAGGGATAGGCTATTATTGAGCTATTAGCTTCGAAGTGCACCCACGGGTTTGGGACACACCACTTGAAATTAGTGTGGTATTTTTTTCCAGTAGTCTCGTTATCGCGGCAGGCTCGAAAATACACCTTTCTCGGTTTCGAAGGATGGACTAGCATTGAGCCATAAACTTCGAACTGCACCCACTTTTCTGGAACAGATTACATGGAATTAGTGGTCAAGTGGTTACCCTCGAAGACTACTAAGGTTGGAGTCAGCGGTTCGAATCTCGGTATGGAGATTTTTATGTCTGAGACACCAACTGCCGAGAGCGCTTCATAGCGTGGGTAAGCACAATTCGACGCGAGTCGACGAGGGAAGAAAGTGCTGAATTCTTCTCTCACGATAAAAATTAAGGCGCGTACCGGTAGTGGGGAGGGGGGAGAAGAGCCTGCTAAGTGACCCCGGATATGAGTTACGACTAGGGAGGGAGAAAGAGAAAGAAAAAACTGCGAAGACAACAGATGGGATAAAAAAGTGTTGGATTTTGTTCCAGTAGTAAACGTGTTATGACAGGTGGCTCGACAATATGTCTGTCTCTGTCTGTCCGTCCGTCCGTATGTGAGCGGGCACGATGCCTCGTCAGTCTTTACGCTTGATTTCGTTGTCTTTCTCGACGAAGTTTTGTCCACAATGATACTGCTATGATACTCCGTATGCAGATGCGATAACTACTGTAGTTTGCTATTTGCTCCAGCACGCGGTTGGCGAGGCATTCCGGTCATTTTGCAGTATGCTGTGCCTGGCATAATATGTTTTTGTAAAAGTTGCGTATTGTATAATACGTTGCACCTGGTATGTTATGAGTGTTGTATTTTGTATTTTGTAGAAGTATGCTTTTATGAAACTTTTAACCAGGTGTCGTTGTACGTTTTATGATGTATGGTACTTGGAATGTTTGTACCGGTATGGTTTACTATCTTTGCGTGTTTTTTCGATTTAGTTTATGTTTCAGCCGTATGAAGGCAGCTAGTTACTACAAAACAGTATGCCAAGAGTCGGTAAAGTATGCAAGAATTTTAAACGAAAAGGGGTTATAATAGTTGCTGTCAAGACAACCCTATTTTTGGCAAAATAGCAGAATAGACTGCGGTCTAGCGTTGCTCTAGGGCCGTAGGAGAGAGCCGCCGTTTACTTGCTTTTGCATTGCTCACGTGCTTTCTTTTAACAGTATCATTCTTGTGCCTACGCTCACACATTGTCCTGCATGGTGTGCGGGCGCGATAACATTGATTAAGAAAGTGGTTGCTATCTTGAATATATTAGGCCGGCCTCCCCGGTAGTCTAGTGGTAAAACTCGATCGTAGCTACTAAGGCTAAAATCGCGAGTTGCGCCCTCACCGAGGGATTTTTGTTTGTGCAATGATTGACAAGCAGAACGCGCCTAGCGTGTGTATGCACAATTTGACGCGAGTTGGCGAGGGAAGATATGCAGAACATTTCTCGCGATAAACGAAGGCATGCGCCGTAGTGGGGAGGGGCGTGCGCAGGGGGGGGGAGGGCTGTTATGTGCCCCCGGATCTGAGTTTTGTGAAGGGAGGGAGCTGAAGCAAAGGCACAGCTGCAACAGATGGGGTGGAAAAACAAACAAAATCAACAAGTACTAAATCGAAGAAAATCGACGAGCCGTGGGAGTGCAGTGCGCTGCACCTTATGCGCAATTAAAATGATGGCGTTTATCCGGGGGACAAGGGTTGACACCTGTGACCATGGCTTTGCCCAGAAGAAGGTTGTTGGGGGTAATTATTTCCTTCGAGTTCGGCTGGAAATAAACGTGACGATAAAAAAAAGCCAGTTGCGCGAGAAGCGGCATCCAATATCGTTAGATATGCAGGTAGGGTTGGTACCATCTTCCTTGTCTTAATTGTCATTTGATTCTGGATTTCCTTCGTATGTTGATGGTATGATTGGAACAAGCGCTACACGTTGTCAGATGGCAATTGGAATACTAGTAATAACCATACTGTTATGTCTGGTCACTGGGACCGTCCATCTACTTCTCGAAATTGTATTGCCGTTTTTGCCTACTCATTGTGGGTTTTCACCAGTGAGTGTACGTTTCTGATGTACATCGTACATAGCGTGAAGCCTGCGGTAGCCTTTCGGTGGTGCTATAACATAGTACGCGACAGCTCTTAACCTTCTTAGCACTAGAACGCTATAGGGCCCCCATGAAAAGGGCCCAAATTTATGTGGTACTACTTGGTTTTAGAGGCATGCTCTTTGAGTGGATTTTGAATGCCCCGTTTACCACGTCAAAGCTTTGAAAAGTGATGTACTGTCTGCTGTGGTGGGCCCAAAAAGTCCGGGCTCTTGACATGGTCGTAGTTGATTATTGTTTTGCGGTTTCCGAGTGGGTGCTATTACGGAGGACCATAGTAATGAGGACCAATTATGGTTAGTAAAAAAGTGGAATATATAGGTTTTTGTGTACATCATGGGTCCTGATTACTACGGCCCTCCGTAACAAGAGGGTTAAGAAAGTGGCCGTCAAAACAAGAAGTTTTGGCTCGGCGTTTGTACGAAAAAAATGAATAACATTCCACTGAAATTAGTGCATGGTATAGGACGCAACCTGTCTCACGTAAGACTTTTGAGCCTGGTCCCAAAAACTGGTTTTCCTAACTTTTCATAGCTTGATAATTTATCGCGCACTTATTCCAAGCGATTTGTGCCCAAGGCTGCGGTAGGGAGGTCACTTTTAGGGCTCGCGCGAGTGGCTACCCTATTTCTTTGCGAGTCTTGACGGTTTGTGCTTATCGTTTTCGCGAAATATACCTCCATGAAATCGTTTGTTGCCCTGCGCCAACAATGTGTATTTGAATACCGTTTTTGACCGAGGTACAGAGCCACTCGCGCGTGTGGCGTATAATGTACTCAGTACATAGTGGAAACGGGGGTATCCCCCCTATCGTTCAGTTGTTAGGTGGTTAAGCGTTGGTGTCGCGTACTGCGATGTGTTCACGAAACTGCAGGAAATTCGTACGAGTATGGGGTGCCTCTACATCACACCGTGCCAGTATTTCTCGATCGCTACTGTACTATTTATGCCAGGGCTACTCTCACGGCTATGGTTAGTGTTGCAGACATACAGGCCCCAGGACAAGAGGGATTCTTCGTTCTGGAAATGTTTACGAGTGATCGAAGTTGAAGGTCATGCTGCACCCTGTCGGATGGCAAAACAACACAAGATAAGGAAACTTTCCTGTTTTGTGTGTGTTCCCTTGGTTTTCTTCTACCTTCTGAGAATGCTTTTTGAGTGATCGACGTTGAAGCTCGTGCTGCACATTGCCGGAAGGCAAAATAAAATTTGATAGTAACAGGGGCTAAATAATGACGACACCCACCCGAGAAGAGCCCACGTCCCTTGTATTTCATTGGGTGGGTTACAGCTTCAGAGGCACCAGACACACGCCACAGCCGCAGAACCTTGCTACAGCAGAAGTGAACCTTTTAGGGCCTAATGGTTTCTTGCTGACAGAGCTCCCTCCTCACCTTGGGAATTGCCCAATATACTTGATATCGCATTGGTAAAATACTTTTGTATTCAATAAGCTAAGCCATCGGGATTGTTCATCGGGAAAAGCATACCATATTTCTCAAAACCGGGGTTTGGATGAGGCGCAGAGTTCCTTACGTGAGGGATATCATAAACATTAAGTACCCCCCCCTATTACCGTAGCATGGCTCCGTCGGAGGTTATCCACGGGGGGTCTCGTTCCCGCCTCAATATCTCTAGCCCTCCCGACTTCAAGCATTTTCACAACTCACACGCAAATATATACCCTGGTATATTCCCGCCCAATATCACGTACGTATAGAAACGTTGCATCAGCCGCCAACGAAAATAAAAATCAATCGACTGCACTACTTGAAGACGCAGTTCAGCTCCTTTCAGCTGCAGCTTCGGCTTCTCGCCCACACTAGAAGGTACCAACAGAAAAACGCCGAAGAAGCTACTCCTTGGGATATATGGTCCAGGGTCAACGGGACAATGTACAATATTTTGGCTACGTAGCAGCTGACAGCAAATATTACACCAACAGGCAAGCGCGTCCGCTAATACAGCACCTTGAACAATAGATATTCCAAAACCACCAAGCGACGAACGATAGTTAGGACCGCGGGGGGGTGGGTCCCTGTCCTGAAACAGAAAACGGTAATCGAGATACTGTAAGGCACAATAAAACGCCATATATAACTTTCTCGCAGACCCCGTTTCCCGCGCAACCGTCTGGGACGTCCCTCGCATACTCAACCGACTCGCTTGGTGCAGCGGAGCAATACAAAGCGGTGCCTGCCGCACCCCATCCTACGCCACCACACCATTCACTGTTCTTGCCCGCCCCCCCCCGCGCTTACTCAACTTTAACAACCGATTTCTAAACTTGAGAATTACCTTTCTCGTGAGAATGTAAGTTTCACTTACATTTGGCAGACAAGAAGATGCCAACTTATAGTACCCTTCAAGTATTCAACTACTAGTAACTCTATGCCTACCACCACCGTAACCAGCGGGTGCAGACTCAGTGATGGTCTTTCCCATCTAGGCGCCTGCGTGAAAGCATACACAATGTAGGAACTAAATCAAAGCTCTACTACCGCGGAAGTAACTCTTGACGGTTGGCGAAGCAAAACGCAGTGTCCCACACGTAACTAGTCAAGGCCAAGAACGGGCAGCCGGTTTCCACTGCGCCGACTGCCTCTGCCGCAGAAGCGACCCTTCCCCCCCCCCCCCCTTCCCCCTCCGCCTGCAAAACCAAAACCGACGCGAAAACAACCTAACCTAACCTAACCTACAATTTAGCCTCCTGAAAAACATACCCCACACTAATTCCAAGTAGTTTGGTCCCAAAACCGTGTACGCAGTTCTAATAGAAGGCTTAAGCGTCGCCGTTATCGCTGCTGTCCGACCGACCACAGGGCATACATCTTAGTGGCGCCGGCGCGCGTAGAGGTTCCGAAGTGCGCCCGCCCCGCCGACGTTCGAGTGGATGTGGGCTGGTTGCCCATCGATGAGATCGGCGTTCCCCCGTGAACTGAGATGCGGAGGCGACAACAAAAAATTCAAAACAAAACCAGCGGAGGGGTCAGCGTCGCGGTAACAGCGGATAGATATTGACGGTGCAGGTACCGGTCCGCGATTAAGTTTTGCCTTTGTGACGCGCGCTACGACAGGGATAGACATTTTTGACCAAAAACATATTCCTGACCGACGGGGCTCCTCAACGTAGGAACTACCCGAAATCGTCATGTACACGGGCCATGAGATTGTTCATCGGGGTAAGCGCGTATAAATACGCTCTAATCTAGTTTGTGGGTGGGGTATAGAACTCCAAAACAAGCGCGGAGCCTTATAAAATTGGGTGCACCCCTACTGCAGTATGCACCTCGCACAAAATTGGTTTTTACTTACCAGGTATCGGTTATGCGGATATGAACCAAGGGTGCGGTATGGGGGGTACCCCCATCGGGCGCACGCTACGGTGATGTGCACCCTTTTTTTTCTGAGGCTCCTCACTTGAGGAGCTCTATACCTCTCCCAAAAACTGATTTGGGGGAAAATAAAAGTGCTATCCGACGAAAAATCCCATGGCCTAGGTATACAACGAAAATTATTATAAAAAAAAACAGTGAAATTCCGACGATTCTGGGTTAAGGAGCCCCGTCGTTCAGAAACCGCTTCAGCCGAAACGTGCTACCTCTATCGTGGTACGCGTCACTGTCACTGCCAGGTGTAAGCCACGCGCAAGGAGTGCCTCTGTAGCTCGCTCAAAAACGGACCTACGAACAACATATTTTGTTGGTTCACCTTGAAAAAAAAAACATAGCGGCGGTTTATATCGCCAACCGATAAGCGCAGAAGCTAGAGGTTGCAAATACATAGGATAGCCACTCGCGCGAACCCTAACTACAGTTGACCCCTCAACCGTAGTCATTGCCTGTGACTACTTCCTCCGGTGTACGGATGGTGTTTATATGTATGGGCTAGGGATTGGTCTACACGGTGCAAACCCGATCAACGAATTCACGTAGCGCCACGAAAATAATATAAAGCAAGACACGAGTAAATGGGGTTGCAAATGTGTTGTTGGGCAGTTTTGTTAGATGAGGAGCCCCATCCGTCAGAATCGTTTTGCGCCTAATCGTGCCACCGCTACCCTGGCATTGTAGGATGGCATCTGATTTTCTGATAGTCTTCACTTCAGGAGCTCTATACTCTCCCTAACCCCGGCCTTGGCAAAAAAAGAAGGTGGAACCTGACGAACAAACTCAGGGTCTACAGTAGGTACAGTACGAAGTACACGAGGTGTACCCTGGTAACAAGCAAACGGTATATAGCAGGTAGTTCCTCATGTTCGATAGCTCGTGACTATGAGTCGAGATAGATGTTTCAGGCTTTTAGCATTAGTCTCCCAGCAGGAAGGGCAGATGGAGAGGGCAGATGGAGAGTGATCCCATGATGCGTCATCACCGTCGCATACAACCACAGAAGTCAAGATTCAAATACCCAAGAATATGCCAATAACACGAAACGACACGTAACCGTCAATGTTGAAAGTCAAACACGAACACCTCAGTTGAGGAGCCACGTCAGTCAGAAACATTTTGGCCAAAACATGCTACGTACGTACCCCGATCACACCGTAGCACGCGTCCCGAAACCGATTCATACGAACATGCTAATGAGTGATCGACGTTGAAGATAATGCTGAAGTTGTCGGACAGCAAAAATAATCATAAAACAAATACGTTGGTTCAGTAGTAGCAGCGTGTCCTACTCTCATCTTTCGTTTTCGTTTGAAAGTCCGTGAACCGGTCGTGTACCAGGTACCAGGGTATACCCTTATCGGCCTCTCACCTTTGAACTTATCACCGGGGGTGTACCACCTGTCCTGCCGCGAGAACGCGGGCGTGCCGGCAGTGCGGTAGACCTCTCTCGACGGGGCCTGTCGGCCGAAGCAGCTGAACGTCCTCGGACACCGGAAGTCGCTGCCGCCTTTTGCGAAGGACACCTCGGGGTGGGGCTTCTGGCGGACCAGGGTCGGCTGCAACCGACCTGTTTTGATGTGAAATGTTGTACAAGGAGTATGCTATAAAGCGTGAATTGTGGGTTCGACAAGCGTACCCATATAGCATTGGGGGCTTTATAATAAGCGTGGAATATATCGTCGGCAGCAGGGCCGCCGCCCTTTGGGAAGGAAACCTCGAGGTGGGGCTTCTGGCGAACCAACGTCGGCTGCAAACGACCTGTTTTGGTGTCAAATATTGTACGAGGAGTATGGTAAAAAGCGTCAGTTGTGGGTTCGACAAATGTGCCCATATACGTAGCATTGGGGAGTTTATAATATGCGTGGAAGAAAGCGTCGGCAGCAGGGCCGCCGCCCTTTGCGAAGGACACCTCGGGGTGGGGCTTCTGGCGGACCAACGTCGGCTGCAACCGACCTGTTTTGGAATAAAACGTTGTACGAAGCATATGCTAAAAATGTCAGCTGTGGGTTCAACAAACGTACAAAGACCCGGTAACACTCTGTCCAGAACTGTTAGGACTGTTAAGTATTCATGTTAACACACAAAAGGTGCCATGTTCACGTCCAGAGTGGAAAACATTATTGAGGAGCCCTTAGTAAGCGCAGAATCAAGCGCCGGCAGTAGGACCGTCGCCCGTTGCGAAAGACACCTTGCGGCAGGGCTTCTGGCGTACCAACGTCGGTTGCAACCGACCAGTTTGGGTGCAATGTTTTGCACCAGGAGTACGCTAAAAAGCGTCAGTAGTGAGTTCGACAAGCGTACCATGTAGCATTGGGGAGTCTTTAGTATGCGCGGAAGCAAGAGCCGGCAGTAGGGCCGCCGCTCTTTGCGAAAGACGCCTTGCGGTGGGGCTTCCGGCGCACCAACGTTGGCTGCAACCGACCTGTTTTGATATAACGCGGTATACCAAGAATATGCTAAAAAACGCCAGCTGTGGGAACGCATGCTACGGTAAAGACATACCATTATTTTTCTGAGGCTCCTCACTTGAGGAGCTCTATACCACTCCCAAAAACTGATTTGGGGAAAACTAGAAGTGCTACCCGATGAAAAATCCCATGGCCTAGGTAAACAACGAAAGTTGCTGCCAAAAAAATAAGGAAGTTCCGACCGTTTTTGGGTTAAGAAGCCCCGTCATTCACAAAAGCTTTTAGGCAAAACGTGCTATCTCTATCGTAGCGCGCGTCTGGGTTCCACAAAAATACCAGGTACTCGGTACCACTTCATCCGGAAATTTTAGGACCGTTTAGTATTCATGTTAAGACAAAAATTGTCCCTACATTTAGGGTCAGGGCGGTATGAGTTGTTGGGGAACCCTTTTTAATAGCAAGCGCGGACTCAAGGGTTGTCAGCAAAGCCGACAACTTTCAGAGCGCATTGGTTGTTCAGTGTGTCATTGTGCTTTCGACAACGTTGTGTACAACAACGGACGGTCGCACCGGGGGGCGATAAAAAAATCGCGGTGGTCCTTCCTGAAGCACCGCGCGCGAAACCAAGCGCACCACGTGGCGGTGCTGCATCCATGATACTGCCGGCGCACATCGGACAGATCATGATCTATGTAGATTGTCTCGATCCTATATCTGTCGCTATGATATGTCGTGCAGGATCTGTATCGTAGCACAGATGCAACCCAGGAAGCGTGCTCTACACCATGCAGATCACATGGCTCCCACCCGGCGACATGATCTAGATCATGCAGAATATATCGGTCAGAGGCCTATCTGACTACTGCGTGTACCGAGCGACCTCTACTTATAATCAATGGCACCTACGCGGTAGGGCCGAACCAAGAACATGCCGGGAAAAAAAGTAAAAAACATGGAGTCGTTTCTATGTTATAGACGAGAGCGATGCGAATCACGTGTAAAAACTTCAAGCGAAAGAACGATACATTGGGGTGGGAAATCAGGATCTTATGTTCCTCATCGCAATATCTCAATTTGTGTTGGGGATCTTACGCACGCCATATCTCTTGATATACTGTAAAACGAACTAATGTAGGCGATGGTGTCGTTTCGCCATGCCTCAAGGAATGTTCACACCGAGTATCAGCGTCATCCACACCACAAGCTTTTCGGATTTTCGCATAGACTTCACAGTAGTAGTATCAAAAAGTCTCCGGATGCCGTAAGTGACCGGATTGGCTCGGTATCCGATTTCTCTACGAAATCAACTCGGATTCCAACACGTCTGACGCCGACAAACGCACTGTAAACCAAGGAACACTGTTGCTAAAAGTTAGAGTCATCGTGTGTCCAAGCATTCAAACGGTTGCGAAAACGCCGATCGAGTGAAAACCTGTTGCTGTGTCCGAGCGTCGTAGGTCTACCCTCCAAGGCAGGTATGGCTTGGTACATATTATAACAGATTCCTTCCATGTGGTCATTAAAACTTTCGTTTTTTGGGCTGTATAGACTTTCAACATTTCAACCGCTGTTGGGCTCTCCGTTTTTTAGCCTGTGCAG
>JAYJMJ010000411.1:3010942-3022144 GCA_036873875.1 Laminaria ephemera | reverse complement strand
ACCACTTGTGAGGCGGACTTCCGCACCTTGTGCGTACTTTCTTGCATATCGGATGACAGCTTCGAATGAATGAATTTTTTTTCTGGTGTGGTCACTTCCAGAGACAGCAATGGGTATACTATCTATGTAACTGCCTCGTGGGTGCCATACCATATACGCACTACGTGATATCATCCCCCTTGCACGGAGTTAGGGTCTCCACTCCGCACAATATGATCTAACTCGACCACCATCTCGGGTACCGCCAAAACACAAAAACGAGAAAAAAAAAAGACGGTACAATGGTCGTCCAGCTCACGTAGTGAGAGGCGTGTTTTACAGCGTCGTTGCCGACCGACACCAACCCCCGGGGGAGGAAATGTACCGGGAAGGGGTAATCATTATCATGCATGACTGTAGTCTTAAGACAATAGACACTCGCATCCCTACAACGCCGGTACGGGGCACGTCGGGTTTACACCGACCAGGCAGGGGGGGGCGAGGGGGGTTGATAAGTGAAAAGCAACGATACCTAAATTTCCGTTAAATAAAATGGAGGTACCAAAAAAAGAAAAGGCCGGCTCGACTTTGTCACGTGCCCAAAAAAAACGAACGCCCGCTGGTTCAACCGATGGAAACAACATACAATACGGCAGAAGGAAACCGCTACGGAGGAATTTCGGAGGGTCGTACTTTTTATTCCTGTGTCCGCAGTTATTTCTTCTTCTGGGCATTTAAAAGGCCCCGTAAGTTTTATTCCAATGCCCGTGGTTTGCTATTCTTCTCTCGACATACAAAGAGCGTCCAGTCCACTCCAACCCACCCAACAGCCACGGACAACCAATACCCCCGCAACCCGATCGAAAGAGGGCCAGACAAAAACCACCCAACTCACAGATAACATCGGCCGCCACAACGAAATCGAAGCTCCCGCCGCCGCCGCCGTCTGCGTTGCGCTCCAAGAAATCGGTGTGATCCCCCCACGTAAGCCTCTCTAGAATTACTTCTGCGCCACGAGTCCCCCCCCCCTCCCCACCACTACCAAGAACGTCATCACCATCATCGTCGTCGTTGCCGTCACAATCATTGTTACCATCGCCATCACCATTATCGTCATTGCCACCACGATCATTGTTGTCGTCGTCATCGCCGTCGTCATCGTCGTCGTTATCGTCGCTACCACCGCCGTTGTGTCCCGCCCCCTTATCCGCGCTTCGCCGCGGATCCCGTAGCGAAGCCGTGCCACCGTCTACCGACTCTACCATGGTCCCCTTCTGGGACAAGCTGCAGGAGTTTTTTTGGAGATTTCGTCGCAACGCGTCCATTGCGTCGTCCGTGAACTCCTCCCCGCCGTCTGTTATGACCACCTGCGTCGTATCCGCATGCACAGAAAGGTCGTCGCATCGTGGCAGTTTCGTTGCTGAAGTATGAAAGGTATGCCTTAACCCCTTCAAAACTGCGCCCGCGTTATTTTACAAAATACTTGAAAATAGTGGGGGATCCTTTTTGCAGTTATGAGGGGGTGAAGTAAGATGTTAAAGATGTACGGCAAAATATCATGCGGGTTGGTAAAAAGAGAATGCCTTGTGTAAAGGCGTCAAAAGTGGGGATCGCAACCCCTGGTGGGCCATTCCTTAGAGCAATTATTGTTTAGAAGTGTGAACCCGCGTTGGAGCAGGGGTACACAGCCGACGGCATGATAACAAGGCGCTACATACCGTAGCTGTCCGGCTAGAAGCTAGCGCGGTTGCAGTTAGCTACTAGCTTTGTTGTTGTTAGTAGCTGGCGCTGTTGCTGTTAGCATCTAGCGCTGTTGTTGATAGCAGTTAATTCTGTTGTTGTTAGCAGCTTGTCCGTTGTTGGTTGCAGCTAGCACTGTTGTTAGTGGGTCATCAGGGCGGGACAGTAAGGAGCGGGATGACTCGGCACGCGACTTCGACGGGGGTCACATCACGCGCACGGATCTATGTTGCATCTCAAGGTTATACCAGGTATATATATCACGGGCATCGGTTTATGTTGCGTCTCATGGGTACATAGCCTGTTTCGGGCTTCGCTTGTGGCGCATACGTACCCCCTGCGCGCCCAAGGACATGCCGCATGCACCGTGGCGGTACAGTCGTGCCGCATGTTGAGCGAGTAGGGCGGGATATCGGGGAAGGCGAGGCTTTTGGCTCAGGGTCAACGTTCGGCTCACAAAAGCAAAACAGTACCTGGCCAACCAACACCACTTATAGAAACAAAGTAAAATGAAGCCTGCTGTAAGAGAGGAAGACATCAGACGCACCACCTTCGCAAAGGCGATGGGTCGGAACTCCTACCCCCGAGCCTGACTCTTTTCCAACTCCAAAGATTATTCTAGCTGAACTCCAAGTGTTCAGTCCCCACAACGGGAGTGTAGTTCTCAATGGGCAAAGGGGGGGGCGGCATCGGATGCTCCACCTTCGCAACGGCGACGTGTTGGAACTCCTTCGTACTTTCGAGGTAAGGGCCCGAGGCGCTGGCTTAACCCTATGAGGGCCCGTCTTATCGAAGAACATGAAAAACGCAGTTCGATTTTTTTTTTAATCAAATTTAATTAGCGTCTGATTGGTCGAAAAATGAATCACCAAGCAGGCATTTTCATGTCAAATTCGAAAAATCAAATTCAACAAAGTAAAAAAGACTTATTTCGCCGAATTTGGTCGAAAATTGAATTCAATTTGGGGAGTTTGTGCACCTAGACGTGGCATGTTCGTGTAACCGAAGCAGGCCACGCGAATTGGTGCCGTGTCGAGGCGAGAAGCAGCCATTGTGAGAGGTAAGACCACCGGAGAAGCCGCAGCGCGACCTCCGAAGCCCCTTAGCACAGCCTAGACCGCCTGCGACGCTTGGAAACAAATCGAGGCCGCCGCAGACCCAGTTTTGCGTCGCCCTGCACCTCCAAAGTTACACGAGCAACCGCCACATCACGACATCGCTCAGAAGTTCATTCGCTGTATCCCCGTCGCTGCTGCCCGCGTGAGGCGATGGAGCTGCGCCAGCCCACCCAAGAGACCCCAAGAGCGATAGCCTCCTAGTCGGTGAAAGCAAAAAAAACTGCCTCTAGCTGCGGCGCTACGCGGAGGACGCGAGCCTTCGCTCGCCTCGTGCGTTGCCCACGGGTGTTCGATGACCTTTTAGCGTTTTTCGGATTCTAAAACACTCTACGTCATTCCTCGGTAACAACCAGGGTCGTATTTTTCTGGTATTTCTCACGAAATTCAATTCAATTCTAAAACAAAATCGAAGTACGATTTTTCCTGTTCTTCGATAAGACGGGCCCTTAGTATTGGACACACCTTTTCTCAAACAAACAAAAACTAGCCTAAAACCAATATATCGGCTTCTTATCAGAGGGCCGGCATTGCACAGCTATAAAGGGTCTAAAAACTCACAGTCCCACCGACGCACAGCTTGGACGCCAACACTCCGCAGAGTCCGAGTCCGGCACCCAGTTCCACCACGCGCTTGCCTGCGAACCATCGCCTGTCAGAATTGCGGGCCGCCGCGGTACGCAAAAACAAAACAAAGGGAGAGAGGGCAAAAAGGGTCAGCGCTACGTATCACAGCTGCTAGCTTAGCCTGGCAGCTACGGAAGTACTTTATGCCCTCGTAGTCCGCAATCTCCGCCCCGACTTGCGCTCGCATTTGTACGCGATGATCGCTCTAACAACTGCCTACAGGGGGGCTGCGATCACGCTTTGGATGCCACGAAACAGGCCATCCTCTCTATACCTACAAAATCCCAAAACCATATCGTAAACGACCGTACTGCCGTAATCGTATGTTACTTGTACATTATCAACATTTCTTCGAAAAATAAAAAAAACAAAAAAGGCAAAAACTAATTATTACTGTTCCATGTGACAGGTCGATGTAAAGTGCCACTCTCGACGGAAGTGTAAGGACCGTTTAAATTCCACATTGGTACCTAAACGACCTTTATATTTCCGTCCAGGTTGGTGTACGTCGTAACGCACGAAAGATTTTTTTAGTTGTTTTTGCCAAGATCGCAGCCCAGATGACAGACAACAGACAACATGTGTGGAGAGCACAACGCTACGACCCTGCCGCCCAGCAGCAGTCCTGCCGCCCAGCAGCAGCAGCCTGCAACACTTTGCGCGTGTGGCTGCTGTGGCTGGTTGGTTTTGTCGGAGCTTGCAATGCTTCACTCGCATACGCCACCTCTCTGTGCTGCTGCTGCGGTGTGACAGGTGATAGGTCGATGTAAAGTGCCACTCTGGACGGAAATATACGAACCGTTCGAATTTCACATTGATACTTAAACGGTCCTTATGTTTCGGTCCAGATTGGTGTACGTCGTACCAGGGTATGATACGATGTTATGCTGGATATGATACAACACTGCTGCTGCTGTGCTATGCAGTACCGGTACCAGGTAGACAGCAGAAGCAGTCAAGCAGCACGCGATTCTCGCAGTCAGCAGTCACCAGTACGTACCTGCCTGCTGTTGTTGTCGGCATTTACCTATGCACCATTGGTAACGCGGACACTGCTGCTTGCATGTTGTGTGCCACACGCGTGTTGTGCATGTGCGTGTATCATTCGTAGCTGATGATCTAGTTCACAGGACAGAGGTCGATGACATGTACTACCAGCTACCACTCTGGACAGATATGTTTGGACCTTTTTTATTTGCTGTTATTTACCTCAATGGTCATTATATTTCCGTCCAAACAACACTGCTTGCTGCTGTACAGTATTAGGTAGACGGCAGCAGCGGTACTGCAGCGCGGTGCGATTCTCGCAGTCAGCAGTACATACCTACCTGCTGTTTGTTGCTGTCGGCATTTGCCTATGCACCATAAGCAACGCGGACACTGCTGCCTGCATGTTGTGTGTAACACGTGTGGCGTGTAGCTGATCTAAATCAGGACCTGTCAGGACAGAGGTCGATACCATGTACCATGATACCCGGTACAACTCTGGACGGAAATATTTGGACCTTTTTATTTAATATAAGTACATCAACACTGCTTGCTGATGTGAACATTTTTTTATTTAAGATTAGTACATCAATTGTCCTTTTATTTCCGTCCAAACGGCACTGCTTGCTGCTGCTGGGGTGTTGTTCTCGGGTACAGTATCAGGCAAACCGCAGCAGCAGTACACAGTAGTACAGCAGCGCGGTGCGATTCTCGCAGTCAGCAATCAGCAACGTATAATACCTTCCTGTTGTTTGTTGTTGTCGGCATTGGCCTGTACACCATGAGGCAACACCAACGCTTACATGTTGTGTGTCACACGTGTGGCGTGCATGTTCATGTGGATGATCTGGCTCCAAAATAAAATAAAAAACTAAAAAAAATAGGGATCTTTTGATGTTTTGGTCAAATGGCGACACGTACGACTTTGAATTTGAGGCTTGAGGACAGGTTCAAATCCCGCCGAAACGTCACTTCTTTTTTTTTATCATGTTTTTCAAATATTTGTGTTATATCATAATGCCGTTTGCCCGCTATAGTGCCTGTGAAATCGGTTGGCACAGATGGGAGCAACCATTAGTGTCAGTATGCGAAGTGATGCCGGTTGCCGCTATAGTGCCGGTGTTTCCTGCCGGTACATACCGGCACTAAATAAGGATAACTTCTGCTGTACCTGGTATATATGTTGGATGCTATCATTTCGTTCTTGCGCCACTCCCCTAAGCACTTCCCGGAGGGGAACCTTGTACCAGCGTATTTTCCGAAGGAACAAAGTCTGGAAATCACAGCCAAGAGCATCAAAATCGGTGCGAATCATGTCGGGATTATGTACGCGGCGACGGCACCCGCGTACAGATTGTCGACATGGCTCGTACCGACTTAATGCTATTGACTTCGATTTCCAGACTATGTTCCTTGGGAACGTACGCTGGTTCCATGTCCTACCTAGGGAACACACATCGTATTCATGCAGATCTGCAGATTGAGCGCTGTAGTCCGGGGGTTGGAATTTCGCGTAGGCCGAGGACCCAGAGCTAGTTGAAGGATGCCTTGAAGCTCGCCCAGTTTAGTGGTAGCGAGGTCATCGTACATGAGACGGCCTGCCACGGAACCAGCTTACGTTCCGAACGCACACTTTGTTCTTAACGTACGCTTGTTCCGTGGAAAGCTGTCCCATGTCTAATGACCTCACTACCACCAAGCTGGACGAGCTTCAAACTAGCATATATTCCGAACGAACATAGTCTTGAAATCGAAGCCAAGAGCTTTTAGTCGGTACTGGAAATCGAAGCCAAGAGCATTTAGTCGGTACGTGTCGAGAATCTGTACGCAGGTGACTATGTTCCTTCGGAATGTACACTGGTTCCGTGGCCAGCCGTCTCATGTCCAATGACCTCACTACCACCAAAATGGACGAGCTTCAAACCAGCGTGAGTTCCGAAGCAACATAGTCTTGAAATCTGCCAAGAACGTTAAGTCGGTACAAACCATGTCGGGAATCTGTACGCCGCGACGGCACACGCGTACAGATTCCCGACATGGCTTGTACCGACTTGATGCTCCTGGCTTCGATTTCCAGACTATGTTCCTTCGGAACGTACGCTGGTTCCATATCCTCATGTCGAGCGCGGTACTCCGGGATCGGACGTGTTGGAGTTGGCATTTCGCGTAGGCCGAGGACCCAGAGCTTGTTGAAGAATGCCTTGATACTCGTTCAGTTTAGTAGTAGCGAGGTCATCGGACATGAGACGGCTTGCCACGGAACCAGCTTACGTTCCGGACGAATACTACGTTCCTTAGGAACTTACGCTGATTCCGTGGCAGGCCAGTCTCCTGTCCAATGGCCGCACTATCACCAAATTCGACGAGCTTCAAACCAGCGTAAGTTCCGGAGGAACATAGTTGGAAATCGAAGCCAAGAGCATCAAGTCGGTACGAGCCATGTCGGGAATCTATACGCGGGTGCCTTCGATTTCCAGACTATGTTCCTTCGGAACGTAGCCTGGTTCCGTGGCCAGCCGTCTCATGTCCAATGACCTCACTACCACCAAACTGGATGAGCTTCAAACGAGCGTACGTTCCGAAGGAACATGGTCTTGAAATTTGCCAAGAACATGAAGTCGGTACGAGCCATGTCGGGAATCTATACGCGCGGACGGCACCTGCCTTCGCCGCGTACAGATTCCCGACATGGCTTCTACCGATTTGATGTTCTTGGCTTCGATTTCCAGACTATTTTCCTTCGGAACGTTCGCCGGGCTGGAGTTTGTCCAGTTTAGTGGTAGCGGGGTAATCGGATATGAGACGGCTTGCCACGGAACCAGCTTATGTTCCGAACGAACATGTTCCTTCAGTACGTACGTTGGTTCCGTGGCAAGCCGTCTCACGTTCAATTACCTAACTGCCACCAAAGTGGACGAGCTTCCAACCAGCATAGGTTCCGAAGGAACATAGTTGGAAATTCAAGAGCATCAAGTCGGTACGAGCCATATCGGGAATCTGTACGCGGATGCCTTCGACTTCCAGAGTATGTTCATTCGGGACGTAGCCTGGTCCCGTGGCCAGCCGTCTCATGTCCAATAACCTCACTACCACCAAACTGGACGAGCTTCAAACCAGAGTACGTTCCGAAGGAACACAGTCTGGAAATCACAGCCAAGAGCATCAGATCGGTGCGAAGCATGTCGGGATTATGTACGCGGCGACGGCACCCGCGCACAGATTCCCGACATGGTTGGTACCGGCTTTGTGCTTTGGCTTCGATTTCCAGACTATGTTCCTTCGGAACGTACGCTGGTTTGAAGCTCGTCCAATTTGGTGGTAGTGGAGGCATTGGACATGAGACAGCTTGCCACGGAACCAGCGTGCGTTCCAAAGAAACATAGTCTGGAAATCTGCCAAGAACATTAAGTCGGTACGAGCCATGTGGGTATTCTGTACGCGGCGACGGCACCCGCGTACAGATTCCCGACATGGCTCGTACCGACTTGATGCTCTTGGCTTCGATTTCCAGACTATGTTCCTTTAGAACGTACGCTGGTTCCATTTTCTACCTAGGGAAACACATCGCATTCTTGCAGATCTACATATCGAGCGCTGTACTCTGAGATTGGGCGTGTTGGGGTTGGCATTTCGCGTAGGCCGAGGACCCGGAGCTTGTTGAAGGTTTCCCTGAATCTCGTTCAATTTCGTGGAAGCGAAGTCATCGGACATGAGATGGCTTGCCACGAAGCCAGCTTACGTTCCGAACATAGTCTGGTTCGAAGCCAAGAGCATTACGCCGGTACGAGCCCTGTCGTGCAACGTATAGATTCCCGACATGGCTCGTACTGACTTCGTGCTCTTGGCTTCGATTTCCAGACTATGTTCCTTCGGAACGTACGCTGGTTCCGTGGCAAGCCATCTCATGTCCAATGACCTCACTACCGCCAAACTTAATGAGCTTAAGGAACTCCTTCAAAAAGCTCTGGGTCCTCGGCCTAAGCGAAATGCCAACTCCAACACCGTCCGATCGCGGAGTACAGCGCTCGATATGTAAATCTAGATTTGCCAGTGAATGCAATGTGTTTCCTTAGGTAATATATACGAGTACATGCAACGTGCAAAGCAGCAGTATTCCCACGGCCGCGTGTGGCACTATCACACAGCAGCACCTGCGCAGTATTGTGGCCTCCACTTTATGGTGTACCACTCACAAGTATAGGAAGATCAGTGAGTCCGCGTGTTGTTATTGTTATATCATTAGCTCATCGCCATCAATGAAGTCTGTGGTCACAGGACAGGCTCCAGTCACTCTGGAATGGAAGAATACCTCAGGAAAAAATAAAACAAACCAAAAGTGATACCACTGAGGCAAGGCGTACGTCAACCAAAAAATAATAATGCAATCAGAGGTCAGCGTACGTACGTATCAGGCCCATACTGGTACATACGTATTAGTAATCGCAACTGAAACCAAGGACACCGTATACCACTAAGGAAGCCAAATAATGTACAAATCCGGGGAGAAAAAGAGTAACGAAAGAAAAAAGAGAAAAATAATAAAGAAGGAAGGAAGGAAGGGAATACGTACGTACGAGGATAAGTAGACTCGGCAGCAGGGGGGATGTGGCGTGGCCAAGGCAAACCAAACAGCGCCACGTATCTCTGGGTGGTTTGCCGCGGGGATGTACCGGCTCCTTTGGGCTTAAGATTATTGTGGGCAACTGCGATGTGGTGATTGCGTGATTGCGGAATTCTGGCCAACCTGAGTTTCGATGTCAATTATCCAACCACAGAATCTGAACCAAAACGCCTACGTACGTACGTAATTTTTTCTTGCAACACATTAGTCTTGGTTCGGTCTCCGAACTCTAATAATCTTCTCCGGTTTCTTGATCCTAGAAGCGTCAATGGGCTTACCCGTCGTGCAGACAAAGCTTCGGTGGCGGGGTTACGGCCAAGAATATAATAAATCCTGTATATATTAAGCGCGCCACTCGGACATCCATGTGGCCAACATAAAGGTCATCCATAAAGTCAAGTAGTAAAGAAGAGTACGGGCTCGGGGTAAACCATTAGCATGTAACATGCCGCCGAACCGGGGATATTCCGCTATAAATCTCCCACTACAATACAGCCAATCTACTATTGGAACTCCCTAATATCATCAACCATCGTCATATCCGTATCATGTACAGGCATAATCAACAGCCCCCCAGCTCTGGGGCTTATCAGACTGCGATTCCTTTCGCATCTCCTCCTGGAGCGAGAGTCCGTTCAGCTCGAGTAGGATAGTCGAGTGCTCTAGAATGGTGCATTGGATTTCCTCGATTCGGTTGTCCATTTGTCCGATCACATCGGAACCCTCCGCGATTTGGTCGAAGGTCTGATAACCAGATTATCGCCCAAACTGGATGACCTCCTGGAGTTTATTCCTCCTTGCGAGCAGCGCTTCCAGCTCCAACATCCTCATCCGTTGGAACCTCTCCGCTCTCTCTGCCAACGCTTCTAACCCCGTCCTGCTCTCTTCGACCTCGCCCTCAGGCATGGTTCAAATGAAAGCCCTCAGCTTACTCCCTTCCCGGGAGTAGTCCTTCTCACGACACCCTGGCTTCTTTAATCGGATCGGAGTAAATCGCAATTAATCGATTAATCGTGTTTCTTGATCCTGGAAGCGTCAATGGGCTTACCCGTCGTGCAGACAGAGCTTCGGTGGCGGGGTTACCGGCCAAGAGTATAATCAATCATATATATAGTAAGCGCGCCACTCGGGCATCCATGTGGCCAACATAAAGGTCATCCATTAAGTCAAGTAGCAAAGAAGAGTACGGACTCTGGGTAAACCATCAGCATGTAAAATGCCGCCGAACCGGGGATAATCCGCTATGAATCTCCCACTACAATACAGCCAATCTACTTTTGGGACTCCCTAATATCATCAACCATCGTCATATCCGTATCATGTACAGGCATAATCAACATTTGTTTTTTGTTCGCTGACCTCGCGCGTGCGAAACCCTGTGAGCAGCAGCAGCAGTAGTGGCTGGGCGGTGACCGTCAGCGCATGGCCTCGGATGACTCAGAATGGGGGCAACGTTGCACACTTCGTACAGATCAGATCCCTATTTATGATATATGTCTTTCAGGGCAGACAGATCCCTTGTCTATATGATCTGCATGGCCTATAGATCATGTTGTCGGGTGAGAGCTAGATGATCTGAATGATCTAGCACACGTTTCCTGGGTTAGATCTGTACTGCACTGATCCTGCACAACATATAATAACGACAGGTATGAGATCTAGATGATCTAGATGATCTAGATCGTGATCTGTCCGATGTGGGCAATATTGTCTGGATAGAGTTGTTTCGTCGTGAGCACGCAGATCTAACTGGGCTTCGTGGTTTCGATGTCGAATTCGTTTTCGGGCCGATAATTTTTTTTGTATCGTTTTTTTTAATCATCACTTTTACTTCCCAGCTCAACTCGTAAGATGTTTTACCCTCAGCGACCTTCTGGACAGGCCGTGGTCACAGGTGATATCCCTTTTCCCCCCCGGTACGTGCCTTCGTTTTTGTCGCGCATAGGGTTCAGCATTCCTACTGCTCGTCGATTCATACCTCATGATAGTGGCGCCTGAAATGTGTGTGCTTCTGGAACTTGCCTGTTTGTTTATGGGGCGAAATATATATATATACACAAGGTTCCCCTTCGGGATGTAGGTAACGTGAAATCCCGGGGGCGTCGCAAGGCGAAAAGGGAGTCACAGGTAACA
>JAYJMJ010000411.1:2949250-2962475 GCA_036873875.1 Laminaria ephemera | reverse complement strand
CCATAACCGCCTGAATGAGGCGATCGCCTTTGATCCCGGGTTGACGCGTAAAGTAGACGTATGGCCCGTTGCCCCCCCCCCCCCCTCGCCCCTCTAACCCTGTCCACCTTACTCTTGGCCAACGGCAACCGAGGCAATTGCCATCTCGGCATCGAACGGGGGTCCTACTGCGCCCGTCCGCTCTCGCTGGAGTGTCACGCTTCCCGACAAGCTGACGGCGAAAACTCCAGTGCCTTACTAAAACCACTTTAGAACGGGAAAAAAATCCACACTAATTCCAAGTCATTTTCCCCAACATGTTGGATGCAGAACTTTCGGAAAAAAATCCCACGCCAATTCCAAGTCATTTTCCCCAAAATGCTGGGTGCAGTTCTAAAGGGTTTTAACAGGCTTGTAAGGCGAAGTGGTGGGACCGGCTGGTACCATCAGGACAACTGTCGACCGCAACATGCATCAGCAAGCAGAAAAAGGAACACCGTTCCAGCGGGACTTCCTCTGCGCCGAGGCACAAGGGCGCGTCGGCGACAGGAACCATGGCGGCTGCGATCGGCAAGATGTTGGGCGCATTGGCACCCTCCCACCACCTTCGTCGCCGCGGCCAACAGTTGCGGGCTCTCCCAGAAGTCACCACCAGGAAAAAATGGCAACGCTGCTATTATATAGCACCTTGGCGAGAAATATTGCTTGGCGTGCCGGCCGTTCCCAGGTCGCCTTCGTTGGTGAACATGCTGTAACGTCGGTTGCGCGGCGACAAGGCACGGAGAAAGGAGCTACAGCACCACCATCACAGCCACCGTTGCCGTCGACACACCATCCAATCATGGGAACATGCGAAGCCCGTTTCGTTCCGTGGAAGCGCCGTGTATGAACATCGGGGGTCCCAGAATGATCGGACACAGCCTCGGATCCAGCATGCAGGTTCGAGTCCGCCATTGCTTTCAACGCAGCATATATATCATCTTCTTTGTACACTTGTTATGTCTACTACACGTCTACCAAATACTATCGGTACCAGGTACTGTTTGTCGTTCGATGCCGCCCTCTCGCGCGCATATTGAAGCTGCGGGGGTAAGGATTACCGGGACACAGGCGGCGAAAACAAAACGGCCTAAACGTTACCCAGACAGTCTTTTCGGTCGTCGCAGAGACGCCGCAGGGGCTGTTTTGAGCGCCACGTCGGTTGCGTCGGCTGCAGCACCAGCTGCTGCTGCTGCTGCGGAGTCGTCCGCTTTTGCCTGACTTTCGCCAACCGACGTCGCGGAAGCCTCTGCAGCACCCACCTCCGCGATCATCATTGCCTGGTCATGGCCCGTAGGTGGCGGCCCATCCTCCGCTTCAGCGGCGGCGGCAGCGGAGACTGCCTCCCAAGCTTGTGACCACGCCTCAACCCCAGCAGCCGCTATATTCGTCATTTGCGGCGTCCATTCGCCCGTCTGCGCCCCCGTCATCTCCTTTGTTCTGGAGATGGCGAGAGCTTCTACCTGCGGCCCGACCGCCGGCGGCATGCCCGGAAACTCTTCCGCGGCTTTTGCCGCCGCCTCCGCCATCCACCCCTTGACCGCATTAGTCAGCGAAGCGGCCACGGTAGACGCCGAAACTGGCGAGGAAGCCGGCGGCTTTTTGTTCGTATTGAGCGGCAATTTCCGTGGCCTCCCGCGAGGCCGCGGTCCGTTCGCCTCCCTGAATGCGAGGGCCGCCTTTTCCTCTTTCGTCCGCAGCTTCCGCGGCCGTCCGCGTCGATTTGTCACGGTCGGGATCTCGTTCTTCGGAACCTTCTTAACCTTCGGCTTCTCCTCGAAGTCAGCCGCCGTTGCCAGGCCCGCCTTCATCAACGCATCGCGAGCCGCGGCAGTCTCCACAGCCTCCGCCAACGCTTTGGCCTGGTCAACTCTCGACCGCGGTCTTCCTTTCCCCGAGTTGCCATTTGCGCAGCGCACGGCGTAGGCGCGCTTGGCCTTGAGGGATCGAGCCTCTTTCCGTTGCCGAAGGTATGCCGGGTCGCTCAGCCTTCTGCGCTTAGAAGCCTCCTCCGCCATTCGGCCCGCCAGCCACTTGGCGGGGTCCTTCCATCTGCCGCGCGTTCGCAAGCGGGAGCGGAGAAAAAACGGCAAATGCGCGGGGTGTAGAGTGTAGTAATTGCGCAACAAATCAGCGCTTGCGTGGGCGTAGTGCAACCAGTCACACCTGAACGCCGTAGGCTCCCTCAAGCACGTGAGAGTGACACTCGCAATTGTCTAGTGTGTCGGTGAAATATTACCGGGACAAGCAAGGATGGTCAAGCAATGAGCCGCACGGCCTGGAGAGACACTCCACAACTAACGAAACTTCCCTCCCTCCCTCCCTCCCTCTCTCTCTCTCCCTTCCTCCTTCCCGCCTCGACACCATCTCCAGAGATAGCGGTCATCGAAAGGCAACACGAATCACGATTCGGCGGTTGTGTATTACCTCGAGAGTCTCAACATATATTTGAGAACCCAGCGGCTCCAAAATGTGCTAGGCAACAAGGACGTGAACAGCAACAATGCTCCAAGGCTCTTGATGTACCAGCATAGTCCGTGGCGAGTGGAAAGCCCCGGAGACCAACGCTAGCAAGATATTCGTCGAACCCGAAAGCCTATATTTTATAGGGGTTTTCACGGGTCGGATCAGTTCTCGCGGGTCGGGTCGGGTCAGGGTGACTCGACCCGACCCGTGAGATTTGAAAATCTCCTGACCCGATCCGACCCGACCCGTGAGATTTCGAACACCTCCTGACCCGACCCGATTCAGCCATAGAGTTTGTGAAACCCTCTTGACCCGACCCGTGGGCTGGGTCGTGACCCGTGAAAAACCCTGAAAAGTTGTTGGTTATATAGCACTACCCACTAGCCTACATAGTCACGTGACTAAACAGGCTAATAAGTATTATAGCGCTGTATAACCAACAAACAATAGCCCAATCTTCTGACTCAGACTGCCCGCCACCCTTCCCAACTGAGGGTTGCTAACCTCGGCAAACAAACAAGGAGTTACGGTACAACAGTTCCCGATAAGGAACTATTTGGGCGGGGGGTCGGCGTCGAGCGTCTACAGGAGGGCCAGGGTTCGGGGTGGATAGGGTCTCTTCGCTTGGCAACCGTCCTTTTTTCGCTCCGCCCGGCGCACAGATCCGGGTATATATCCCTTCCCGCAGAGCGACTGCACAACCGGTAATGTGCAATACTACTGGCGTACACCTTCTCCACACCCAATTCACCGCGCCCACCTTGACCGGTCACAGCGTCCTCGACCCTTGGGACGCGTGCTACCAAAAGGGTAGCGCTTTTTGGATAAAACAAGTACGAGTGATGGGGGTCCTCAACTGAGGAACTACCCATCGTTATTGGAAGACCCTTTTGTGCTTTTCAGCATTATTCGTTATGTACCTATTGTAGGGCATGGAATCGTTCATCAAGCTGCACTTTCAAAGTTTCTCTAAGTCAGTTGTTGGGGTAAGTGTAGAGCTCCTCAAGTGAGGACCCTCAGAAAACTTGAGCGCTACATACCCATATCATATATATCATGCGTTTTGGGTTGATCGTACCTGAGGCTTATCTTCTCCCTTCGAGTCCGCTCGCCCTGGGAAAGCATCTCGTACGCTCTAAGGGTAACAAACAAATCGCGAGGGCAGGAGAAACGAGGCGGGCGAAATGACGCAGACGAAAAATAAATCTCCACTATAATGTACCCTGTGCAAGGGTGTTTTTGTTAAGGGTAAATAAATACTCTAGAGTACCCGGGTACCAAACCTTGTGGTATTGGTTATACTCGAGTAGGTAGCCGGGTGCCCGCAGAGTAAATATCCTACCAAACACATCATTGAACCTGTGTGCAGCTTAGGGCAGGCAAGGAGGCAGAAAGGCGGGCGGGCAGAGGACGACAGAAGACAACAAATACAGCAAATGGCACCAAAGGCGGCGATGTCTTGGTGTGGCGGAATGTTACAGGTCTCAGCGCTACGTCATATGCCCTGCGTCGGGCTCTAGCGTGGTATATCTGTCGCCGGAAAATGTTGTCCACCTGGTTCCATATACCTTTGCGCATCTGACCTGTTCAGCGCGCGCGAAACCTCACCGGGTAGCCTCGTCAGCTGTGACGCTCGTTGCGTTGAGGAATACGTCGATCTGTTCAACTGTAGCCGGTAACGGTTCTGCCTCGTCCGACTGATGAGCCGGGTCAGCCTCGAGTTTCTTGTCCGCCGCAGTACAAGCACCAGCACCAGCACCAGTTAGAAGGGCGACAACAGCGCAAACCAGAACGCCAGCAGCAGCAACAGCAGCAGCAGCAACAGCAGCAGCACAAGAGACAGCGAAAGGCAGAAAGACAAAATAAACTCAAACGAATTAAGAAAAGGGTGAGGAGGAGGGGGGGGGGTGATAACAACAACAACAACAACAACAACAACAACAACACCAAAAGCATCAGTGACAGCAACAACGACAGCAACAGCAACAAACACCAGCGGCGGCAACAGCAACAGCAACAGCGGCAGCAGCGGCATCAGCAGCAAAATAAGCAGCACAGGCACCACAAACAACACCGCACACACCTTTTTGCGGTCGGCGATGGTCTTCTTCCTCTTGCTGAGAATATTCTCCCTGTACTCCGGGTTCTCCCAACGGGCGCGCGCGTCCTTCGCCCGCTTCGACAGCTCCCCCCTCCCCCTTACTTCCTGAGGTGCGCGACGTGGGGTTCGTAGGCTCGGCTGGGTCAGCCTTGGCCGCAGTTTATGTCCGAATGGTTTCGGTATAACATGGATCTGTATGGTACCTTTGTGTCGTACGTAGCTGCGAGCAAGGACGAGTTGAATTGCCGCAGTAAAATGCGATGTAGCCTTGAGCCAAATGCGGTGCAACCCCAAATGCGGTGCAACCTGAGCTAAATGCGGCGCAACCTGAGCCAAATGCGATGCAATCTGAGCTAAATGCGGTGCAACCTATTTCAAATGCGGCGCAACCTGTGCCAATGAGCTTCAACATACGTAGATAATTTGCTCCAAATATGAAATCTGCCAAGCGGCGGGCAGCAATTTGCGCGCTCCCGTCAGCTCAGAGTAAACTGATGCGCGCCGCGATCGAAACCGAAGAGAACGAAACAGGAAAGTAAGCAACCAGAGCCTAACGGGTTCCACACGACTTAATAAGAGTACTACACATACGTCAGCTGTGAGTTCTACCAATTGAATGGTCGAATTTCTGCTTTGGAAGCTGCGTGATAACTCGGCCGCGCGTGTTCTATATTCCTTGGAAAGTTAATTAAATTGACAGTACTCAGTTTCTCTAAGCTGTGTGATATGCCGTTCGCGCCGTGTTCTACATTCATTTACCTTGTGAAAGGTACAGGTTGGTGACCACATCATTGAAAAATATAAACAAAAAGTTCACACGCCGGACATTATATTCATTACAACATTAGAACATTATAACATTATACCTGGTACATTGTAACATGATATACTTCGTATATAAACTAGATAATCTAGTCCTATATCTGTCGTTATGATAAGTTGTGCAGGATCTGTGCAGTACAGATTCAACCCAGGACACATGTGCTAGATCATGCAGGTCATACGGCTACCACTCGTCAACACGATCTACAGGCCATGCAGATCATATAGACCAGGGATCTATCTGCCCTGAACGAGATCCTGCATTGGGATCTGACATGCCCGACGTGTGAAAACGTGTCATCAAACGGAGATAACAGCAGCCACCTCCCGGTCGCAGCAACACGCAAGGTGGCCAAATTCACAGCAGCATTCTAGAAACCCATGATCCTGCTCCGATCCCGCGGATCGATCGCCTCCGGGCTCTTGAAGCAAACCTGCTGGTCATGCGTTCCACCGCACATCGCTCCGAGCGCAGGGAAACACAAACGCAGAGCACTATACATGATGTGTGGCAATCGTTCCACGCGTCGAGCAAACCATGTATCAAGAGAGAAAAGCGTGTGCGCGCATACGAGTGTGACGTTACTTCCGGTAAACAAAGGGTGGCGCGTAAAACAGCAAAATAGAAATAATGAGAAAAACAACTGTTGTACACGCCCGCCGGGTGGACTGCTGCCTGGGTGGTAGGGTTCGCCCCAATGCCAAATTAACCTACGAGCATCACGCTTGGTTCGGTAAACAGACAGGACTAACAAAAAGGGGGGGTTAAAACCACCCAACAATTGACTTTGAAAAAAAAGAAAATGCAGCGGGTAGGGGAGGGGGATCTTACATTTCGTCCTGAGGTGCGTTGGCGCGCCGGTGGCGGAACCCGTGCCCTTGGTCTGTGGAGACGGGTAAGGCGTGGGGCGGGAGGAGAGGGGAAGGTGTGACGCTGATTTTCAAGAACATAAAACCCAGTTTTGCCACGATAATCTCCACGCCTGCTGTACCAAACAAAACACACAGTCAACTGGGGCAGACAACGCGACGCAAACACGTACACTCTAAACATGCAAACTACACTTACACCTACACAATCAACTTACACGTCCACGTCTACTTACACGCCCACTTACACTTACATGTATACGTACACGTACGCAAACCACGAGCAACCCCTTCGTAACCGCACCCACGTTTTTTGGCGACAACGTACTTGGAAATAGCATGGGATCATTTTTGCAGTCCTCAAAGCGTTAACACGAGTACACCTAGCATACCTTATATCGACGGGTACTTTTTTCGGGTCGGGGGAACCCCCCCTGTAGACGTACACGCTCCTGAAGGGATCCGCCTCGGCGACCTTCCGCGCTGCCTGTCGCTTCTCGTACTCCACCCTTGGAGCCTTGTACCTGGCACGAGGGCGAGCAAAACAACGACGGGTGGAGATTTAGTGCTACGCTAGGGATAGCAATATTTGGCCAAAACGTATCTGGCGGACGGGACTCCTCAACTGGGGAACTACCCAATGTCGTTCAGGTTTTGGATGAGGCATAGAGTTCTTCACGTGAGGAGTTTCAGAGATTTTGAGTTCACCCCTACCGTACAATACGCCTGGAGGCGGAGCCGCCAGGACACGACGGCGAGAAGCGCGAGGCGTGCCACGATGCATTCAGTCCAGCGCGGCGTACCAGTAACGGACCACCTGGTGTACGAGTACACTAACCCTTGTTACAGAAGTTGGGGGGGGGAGGGGGGGCAGGATTAGGACGAGGACTAGGCCTAGGCCCGCTTCATCTACACAGTCCGAAAGAGATCGACCTCTTCTTTTGTCCAAGGCATATTTGCAAGACTCGAGTCCACACAAATGCACTGCAGCGGTAGCAGTACGTTGGTTACACCGCGTGCACGCGGTCATTGAATGAACAGCACAGCATTTACATGTATTCATACGTTGAGGGTGTGACGCCCGGAAGTTTTCCGAGCAACGTGTCCGCCGGCCGCACACGAGCGGAGTACAAACAGCAGCGCGCAAAAACGTGTTCGATGTTTTGAGGCTTTGTCAAGCGTCAGTGTGGCGTTCCCTTCGCTCACCGCTTAGCGCGCGCGAGGATGGGGCGCGCAATCTCGCCCACCACCCTGTCTCCGCCACCACCCAGAGCGGGCGAAAAAACCTGCAGCGACTTGAGCACGTCCACGTCCGACTTCATCTGCGTGGTGGCAAGGTTAAGGAGGTGGGGGTGGGGCGGGGTGGTGTCCTTGCTCAGAGCTTCTCTACCTATACGATTAGTACTACCGTTTCGAAATGACAGCCGATGACTGCTCTGTCCGGGATTTTAGTGAACCACATACTGGTATGTTTTAGCGGATACTTGGTTCCAGTTGGGCGTGCCTCCTAACACCGAAGGGTGGAAAGCTATGGGAGCGGTATGTGGCTTACCAGGGTCTCCATAAGCTCGAGCGCGGTTGTGATTCGCCGGCCGTTGTCCCCCTCCGCCGCCGCCGCCGCGTTCCCGCCTTCGACGTCTGTGACGACCCCCCACGCTCCGTCCAAGGTTCTCCTACCACCCTGCTCTCCCCCATGTCCACCCTCCTTCTCTTCTTCCCCCACCTTGTCGTCATCTTGATCTCGAAACCTGCAAAATAGGAGGCATTCGGGACGGGTGGGGGAGGGGAGAGTTAAGTTGGACGCCGCACCACCGGGTTTACGATGTTGGGGAAAAACACGATATCCTGTGTGACATCCATTGCTTTGCAATAAGTACCTACCGAATAACACGCAGGAGAACACGCACCCTCGGACAAATTTCGAAGCCGCTTTTCTCGACAAGGGATAGAGCGCAAAACGCCCATCGATGCGTCCATGGAAACATCTCGACGAGCTCTTTCCAAATCCAGCATTTTCGTGGTGTGTGCCCCCTCTTGTTTCGGAGGAACTCGGCTCGGAAATTCGTCCCACGGCGTGTGTTATCTTGCGGGTTATTCGGTAATAAACCAGGGATTGCCACGGGTCGCGACCCGACCCACGGGTAGGGTAAGGAGGCGTTCAAAACCTCGCGGGTCGACGGGTAAGTCGGATCAGGAGGTGTTCAAAATATCATGGGTTGGGTCGGGTCGGGTCAAGAGGGTTTCAAATCTCTCACGACGGGTCGGGTCACCCTGCCCCGACCCGGCCTGCTAGAAGTGACCCGACCCATGAAAACCCCTCTACTAAACGGTATCGCGAGAAACCTTGGGAGGCGGCCGAGACGAGGCGGGACATTCGCAGCTTTGAGCCCGAGATTGTGCAGGTACGGTGCGGGTGCTGTGATGAAGCTCCGCCTAGACGGTGCTCGTTCCTTTCGTTTTGTTCTCCCGCTGTTTCCCCGCGCGGCTAGTAAACGAGGCGGCGCCCTTGGATTGCCCATAATCATGGAACACCGCCATTGGTATGAGTTTAGTCGCCGAAGGTTTTGCGATGCGTTTTGAGATTTCGAAAACCACGGTGAGACAACCGGGGATGGGGGAGAAGGGAGGGGGTGACGCTTTGGTGCAGGAACAGACGAAGTTGACGGACGGAGTCGTCAGGCAAGCAACGGCAGCCCCGGCCAATTCTCCCACCCGGTTCTTTGGCCACAGCAACGCCCTTGCACTCCACGCGATCGAGTATGTGGTCTAAGCCAGTCTACTTTGTCGTGGCTCTACAGACGGGGGAGGGGGGAGGGGGGCGTGGGGCAATTTGACGTGCCGCTGCGGGTTGCCGCCGTTGGTACAGACTTATTCGTGTAGCGTTGTGCTCGTGCAAATATTACAGTGGAAAACCGGTGCAAAGCGGCCTCCGCAACAGCGCTACTCGTTGGAAAATTACTATTCAAAACCGCTGCAAGGGGGGGATCTCTCTGCAACAGCAGCACGAGTACGAGAACAACAGAAAAAGCTACCATATCACGACAACTCCGAAATCAATCGAGATTCGATTGAGTTTCCGACAAACGCGACACATACAAACGTGTTTGGCGGGAGGGGCTGCTCCTACCCGCCCCAAAAAACGCCTCGACCGCTATGGAGTATAAATACTGCTGTACCGATAGCGAAGCGAGGTTAGCCCTCGACCACAAACCTAATTGATATGATGTCTTCTGTAGGGAACACGGTGATACACCCGAAGGTAGGCACCCACCGTCATCCTTTACACACGCCATGCCTCGACACTCCAACATATTTCTCCTGCTGTTGGCCCTAGATAGCTGCTGTTGGCCCTAGATAGTAGACTGTACCCCCGAAGTGAGTTGCTTGCCACCAGCCTGTATTAGGCATCTGGTGGTACTGTTGGAAGACTGTAACAAGTACAACCGGATGGTCAGTACAGGCATCATGTACAGTGGGGTAGCCGATTTAAGAGCGTCCGCAGTAAGAGCAAATGGACTTAAGAGAGGTCAAAAAGGCGTGTCACGCCTTGTGGCGCCTATACTAAAACCTATACGAGACCCAGTCTGAGATAAGAGCGGTACGGAGATAAGAGCGGTAACACTGGCCTGTTCTAAGGGGCTCTTAAATCGGGTACCCCACTGTACCAGGTACAATGTACTGCTGTATCATGTTATTATAGTACGCCAGCATCACAGATCGTACCTGGATCATAGAATAGGTGCCAAACGGTCAAAACTGAACGGTCTGTCCGTCTGCCGTCTGATCTGCCACGTGTCTCATGCAAAGATGTTAGGAGACACGTCCAGCAAGGGGAAACGCGCGACGTCAAGGGCGTATGGCCAAGTGTTCCATATGAAAACCTACTACAGTAGGGGTCCCACCTAAGTGCGGTGGGTCGGCAAACGATACTGTCCGCACTTAAGTGGGACCCCGCACTCATCCGGTTGAGTGCGGAACCGCACTAAAGTGGGTCCCACTTAAGTGCGGTACCGCACTCAACCGGGACACACGGGGAAACACGAGATTGCGAGCGACCTTGAATAGCGCGGGGGCTGTAGAACTGTTCAGGCACAGCAGTGCGTGTCAGTGAGTGTGTGTGCGTTCGTTACATCAAGCTGTTATTTCTTATTTCCACCTATCGACATCCAGCACATCCAGTGTCCGTGCCGATGCCTCCTAGAGAGACGAGCTCTGTGGTCACAAAGAACAAGACGATAACACACATCACAAATGCAGTAAGGTGATTTGACCATGCAATGCCGAACGCAATGAATACGAAGGTGGAACATAAGCAAGCCAGCACACCATACTACTTGCAAGGGGGAAACAAAAGAAGAAAAAGAACGAACAAAGAACAAAAAGGAAAAATGGGAAAGAAAGAGAGAGAAAGGAACGCAGGCGGGGAGGGAAGAGGTACCCAGGAAAAACAAAATTGAGTGAAACAATACAGCAAGACAAAAACGAAAACTAAGCAAACCAGACAGACAGCAAGCAAACAGATGACACCACCCAACCAGCGTCGGGGGCAGCAACCATACTGGGCTCCGAATAATGCATTGCCGCATGGTCTATCACCTGCTTACTGTTTCTGACGACGGCGACGCCGATACCGCTATCATCTCCCCCGTACCCAATACAAAAAACGAACCTAAAAAAGAAAAAATACGCAATAACACAGCAACAAAGCAGATGACGCAACCCAGCCGGCGTCGGGGTAGAGGGGCAGACCCAAACTGGGTTCCGAATGCAACTGACACTATTATACGGTGACCGTATCGACTCATCGTCCTGTGATAGAGAGGCAAGATTGGTGGTCACAAACTATGACGAGACGGAGATCGCATAAACTAATGCAGCTAGGATATTCGGCCATGCTATGCCAAACGTGTGAAATAATACTGGGTGCTGGTAGTGGGTGCTGTTCTCTACGTAGTGGTGTGGAGGCGTGAAGGTTCCACTTGAGTGCGGTGGCCGCACTAAAGTGGGACCGGTCCCACTTAAGCGCGGCAGCCGCACTCAAGTGGGATGAAGTTGTGACAAGAGGTTTTCGCCGTACTTAAGTGGGGCCCCGCACTTAAAAGTACCGCGCTTAAGTGGGACCCCTACTGTACGAATTACGGTCCCACTTATAAGCGCGGCAGCCGCACTCAAGTGGGATGAAGTCGTGACAAGAGATTTTCACCGCACTTAAGTGGGGCCCCGCACTTAAGGGATCTCTACTGCATTTTATTTACCGCATTACCAGGTATAGTTTTGGTGTCAGACAAGGTCGATGACGGCACAATTGCTGTCTGTCAAGAGGTTAAAGTGCTGTCTCGATGTTTGGTCTCATGTGCTGTCCGAAGTACCGGTAAGTTTTTTTTAATTGGACGTAAAGTTGGGTGAAAGCGACTTTGCAAAGGTGGACCAGCAAGAAGCCTATCCTTGCAGCAGCAGCACTGCATGTACTTACTCGGCGCGAGGTACCGTTTTGGCACCCCGTTGTGGTCGAGGGGCGCTTACGAGGGTGATCATCCCTCTGGACTGAGAGTTAACTGTGCTATGATACCAGCTGTACTACAGAGTAACTGCTACCAGTATCTGCTACCCGTACCAGGTATGATACTTTTGTGATACAGCGCCAGCAGTACGGTGCGGCGAGTACGACGGTACGTACTCGATTACTGCTACTGTATGCTTCTTCAACGTACTCGTACGTATGATGACACACTGCCTTTCCCACCTGGTGCAGTAGCAGCGATCGAAGGTGTTGCGATCTAGCAGCTTTGGTCGAAGTCCCCATCCTCGCGAAGTGCTATCGCTCGCCAGCCGATGTCGTCCGACACATCGCGGTCTCAACGCGCTCCTGCCGCTTCCACGACTTCCCACCGTGCTGCTGCCGATGGAAGCTGGTGAGGGTGCCCCACCGAAAGCCAAGACAGCGTAGGGCTCCGTCAAGAGGACAGACCAGGACGGCCCCGTGAAAGCGCCATACACGAGAGCAAAGGCTAAGGCTGTTGTCGGGTGCGCTTTCCGTCTCAGTGCCATGTCGTCAGCATCCCTTTAGACCTCATGCAGCAGTGTCTGTGTCCCAGTAGTGTGTCGGCAGCGGGGCGGTCTGGCCACTTAGCCCTTGAGAGCCCGAGCCCATATATAGCTAAGCTGCTTTCTGCTTTCCCCTCGGTTATTGCTGAAAAAGACGGGGCAACGGAGGAAGTTGTCCAATCAATGTTGCTAAATCACCCCTAATATTGACAGTCTCGTGTTTTTAACCAATCATTGAAGGATAAAATTGGGGCACACTAATTTGGCATTTAACTGGCTGTCGGGCTCTTGCCTCTAGAAGCAGTATGATTGCTGTCGCATATCCGGTGGTAGTCGACAATCCGCCGCACTTTCGAGAGGCTTGCAACAAACGACACACTCTAGGGATTCACGCATCTCGAACAAGCGAACTGCAGGCCAAGTCTCGGCAGCAGCAACGAAACAGCGTACAAGTGTGGGTGCAGCGCCTGTGCCGACTTGCAGGCAGGACGCGAGACGGTTGGACGTACACAAAGCACTGGGAGGTGCAACAAAACAGGCCTCTCATTTGGTCCTTCTTCCAAGCTCAACGTCTCGAGACAGCAACACCAGCAGCACCAGGCAGGCAGCAGCACCAGCAGCAAGCACCGCCACCACCACCACCACCACCACCGCTAGCAGCAACAGCAGCAACAGCAGCAACAGCAGCAGCAGCAGCAGCACTAGCACCAGCAGCAGCAGTCGACGCAGCCGAGGGAAGCAGCAGCAGCAGCAGCAGCAGCAGCAGCAGCAGCAGCAGCAGCAGCAACAGCAGCAGCAGAGCAGCAGCAGCAGCAGCAGCAGCAGTAGGAGCAGCAGCAGCGCCACCGCCACCCCCACCCACACCCCCACCCCCCCCCCCCGCACCCCCCCCCCCACCCCCCC